>JANHFT010010459.1:196909-209961 GCA_032467955.1 Pseudoxenodon macrops | reverse complement strand
TTTTCAACTAAAGACTTGGTCCAATCAGAAGACAGGACAAAGTTAACCCATTCTGGAGGCTACCTCAACATACTACGAGAAGGAGCGTATCAGGTAAGGCCAACGCCTCATCTCTTTTTCCACACTAGGTACAAATAGTGGATTGTTTTCTTTTCATTTTATTCAAATAACAACAAAAAAACCCAATCTAGTTCAGTATGAATTGGCTTTCCAGTCCCTCCTTGATGCACTTTTTTACATTGGATAAGACGCATCTCTGACGTGCCACTTAGCAAAAATACTGTTAAAGATAGAGTCCAGCGCATGGCAAATGATGTTAGTCAGCAGCTCACCACTGACTTACAAAAGGCAACCTGTTACTCCATGGGCTTGGATGAAAACACAGATGTAAATAATCATGCAAAGCTAGCAGTAATTTTGCATTATGCTGTTGGTGACATCATGACAGAAGAGCTGGTGAAATTGGTGTCTTTGCCTGAAAGAACACAAGGGATAGATATCTGCAATGCTGTTATGGAGGCTTTTTTGTCACAAGACATAAGACCAGGAAAAGTGTGTCACCAGCAAGATGTGTAACTATAAAAGAAGATAATTACATTAAATTGATACAGCAAATTAAGCTTGACTTGGAAAAGTGGAAAAACTTGCAACTATAACTACTAGGAAGAATAGCTACCATTAAAATGAATACTCTACTGAGATTATTATACATGTTCCAAACAATTTCAATCAAGCTGGAAAAGAAATATTTCGAGGAATTAAATAGATTAGTAACAACATTTATTTGGCAAGGTAAAAAAGCAAGAATAAGTCTGAAACTGTTACAAGACTCTAAGAATAGAGGAGGCTTTGGGCTGCCAGATTGGGAGTTACCGTATATTACCAGGCATCTGCACTTATGTGGCTAAAAGAATGGATAACCTTGAGACATAGACAATTATTAACTTTGGAGGGCCATGATTTGCAACTGGTGTGGCACGCCTTTCTATGGTATGGGAAAAATAAAATACACAGTTATTTCCAATGACATTACATTAGAAACGCTCTGTTTTCAGCATGAGAAAAATTTAAGGGAAAACACTATTTGAAAATACCAGTCTGGCTCTCTACGATGGAGGCATTGATACATCCAAATGTGGTTGATATGGAAAAAATCATAAGATATAAAGATATTTTGAATGAAAAAAGGGAATTGAAAAGTAAACAGGAACTGAATAGTCAAGGGATAAATTTAGCAAGATGGCCGCAGATACAAATACAATCAAGATTTGTAAAAGATGTTAAATTATATGGTTTTTATAAAGAACCAATAGATTTGGACCAGATTCTAACAGGAACTGATGAGAAATAAATTAAATTTTTTACACTTACCTATTGAGGATTAGAATGGAAGAAGCAATGATAGTGTGGGCTAAAAACTTTGGTTAGTCTATAGAATTGGATAAATGGTAAAAGTTGTGGGATCAAAATTATAGATTAACAATGTTTACTGCATATAAAGAAAATGTATATAAAATGTTCTACAGATGGCACTTTCCACCAGCAAGATTAGCCAAGATGTATAGATATGTCAGCTAAATGTTGGAAGTGTAATCAGACTCCGGGCTCATAATACCACATGTGGTGGACGTGCCCAAAAGTAAAAACATATTGGACAAAATTACATACTTGGATAGCAAAAATGATAAAGGAACATGTAGATTTAAAACCAGAAATATTTCTGTTGGGTATCATACCAGAAAAATATAATAAAGGGACTATGCATTTAATATTACATGTGTTAACAGCGGCCAGAATTGTATTTGCACAAAATTGGAAAGGTGTGGAGATCCCGACAGATGAGAAGTTAGTAAAAAAAATACGAGAATGTGCAGAAATGGATAGATTAACACTTGAAATTAAAGAGAAGGATGATACGGAATATTTTGAAACATGGGATTCATTTTATCTATGGTTAAATAACAGAAATAGAAGTTAGAATATTTAAATTTATAAGAAGGATTAATTTTACCATGAGGGTTTATTATATGCTTATTGTCAATATGATTTAGTATTAACAATTAAGTATTAATATTATGTGGAGAAAATACTGTTATTATATAAACATTACTAATGAACATTATGATGGTGATGATAATTATTGCTCAAATTAACTATAACCAGACAACACACTGTTTATATAGACATTGAAATTGTTGCTCTTTCTTTATATAGTAATTTTTTTTTAATGAAAATACATTTGAGCCTCCTTTTCCTGGGATTCTCTGACTTTAGCCATGCAGGCTCAAGAAAGGACAGAGCAGCTCCAAGGGGTTGCAACCAGGTGCTAAGTTCATACATTCCAGAACATGAAATGGTTGTCATGGCTGCATTTCCAATAAAGAAGTAAACAGAACCAACCCTGCTTGGCTTTGTGAGGGGGCCAAAATGGGCCAAGAGCTGACATAGATACACGGTCCCAATTTTTTCACTTTCACCCTTTTTCTTTCAATCTATTTTCTTCCTTTTTATTCCCTTTTTAATGTTTTATCTAAATTATCCAAATATTTATCTAACTAAAACATGAAAAAGGAAGAAAAAGAAAAGGAAAAAGGAAAAAAAGAGATTAAAAGCAAAAGGAAGGGAGTCTTGCTTTTTGTCTTGCTTTGTTTCTTCAAGCAAAAGTAAAAAACAAATTAATATCAGCATCCTATTGTTTACCTTTTAATCTTAAAACTATTGTCCTAATCATTTCCCAGATACATTATACTGTAGGTACTAAAACTGTCTCAAATGTGTCTGAAAAATTCTAGCTGTTAATCGTATCATTTCCTTATAGAATGTCTATCAAAAGGAAACTAAACCCCAAACCCAGTTATTTCACTGTGTAATGTTTTGTTACAATATGTGTAACATACTGAAGCAGATTTTCACCAATGTGACTGACCTAAGTATACCTATCATGATTGAAGAGATTAGATTATACATGCAGTAATAAATGCAAAAAGTACTGAGTCTGAAAATTGAGTTATGGCAACTGGATTTATTTTTGTTGAGATGTTTTGTTGCTCATTGAAGCAATTTCCTCAGTCTGAGCAATTGTTGGAATGCATCAAATTCAGGGTTTCTTCCCCAAAGTGTGTGGCAATATGTCGATGAAGATTCTCAGTCATCCAGGTAGGGTTATCTGAAAATTGAGTCATGGCAACTGGATTTATTTTTGTTAATCTGTGATGTTTCACTGCCTCAACTTCCTCAGTCTGAGGATGTCATCCTTATCTGGATGACTGAAAATCTTCATCAAAATATTAATACTGAGATTTCATTTAAGCGACTCGCCTATAGGGTAACTGAGAATTCTTTCCAATTATTTTCTCTTTGCTTATAATATATGAGCCTATCTCTCTACAATATCCAGGTGGTAATATCTAATACAATCTAACAAAGGTTAAACATCATTATTTAGATCACTTTGAGAGAGGATTTTCATAGCTGGGTACCTCTTTCTTATCTCCTGTTTGTTCTGCAATGAGCTGATCAAACACAGCTCCATATTCTTCATGGATTTTCTGCATTTCATTGATATGGCTAGCAACCTTGTTCATTGTTTTTATGGCCACTAGAAGACAAGCAAAGATATAAGAAGATTACAGCAGAGTTGACCTGATTATATTAGTAAACATGGAAAACTCTTTTCTGTCATAGTCTTTCAAAAACCAATCATGATTTTAATACTTCAGTATGGTCCTATGTTGATGGTATTATATTATGCTATATTGATTAGGAGGAACTTTATTTTCTTTTGCATTATTGCCCCAGTCATTTTTAGTGTTCTGATCATCAAGTAAATAAAGATGTCTACTGAGTCTCACGTAGTAAGCAAAGGAGCAGCAGTTAAAGTGAACAAGCTGCATTTTTAACTACAGTCTCATAAAATCTAAGGACTACAGGTTTTAACAATGGTTCAAAGTTACAGTACAATAGCCATGGAAAAAGTTATTTACACTGAATTTATAAGTTATGTAACACTTATGATGATCATACCAAATTTGTATTATCACACTGCATACCCTTGTTAACTTACACTTTGACCATCATTGATGCATACAAAACTGAATGTTCTGCATGTATTGAAGCAATGTAATACACATCTAAATATGTGGTACAATTAACCAAAGTGTCCTATTGCGTGTCTTTATATGCAGTCATAGAGGATAACATTTGAACACTTTTCAAGCAAGATCCCTAAAAATATGCAACTGAGGGTTTTCGCAAACTTATTTAAGTATGAAAGCATACAATAAACATTTCTTAATCCTTGCCCATCGTCTATCACAGAGTCATTGATGCTCCATTCTTTATATACTTTCAGATACATTAATATCTCTTACAGACGTTGGTAACTTTCGAATACGTTAAGAAACGTTATCAGAAACAATGACAAAACCAAAAGTACCAATAAAAGAAAATTTAGAAGAATAGTTTACCATCAAGGTGATAATGTTCTTCACTATCAGCGTCAGTGAGAGTAAATAGTTCTTTCAGCAGAAGAGGGTACTTCAATATCCTCTGGATTGGTTTGATGAGGTAAGACTCTAATGTTGATGAATGTTGTCTTCTGGGATTCTGGGCATCTAAGAATGCTTTAAATGCTGTGTCTGTCTTAGCTATATTTTGAAAATAAAAAAGATATCTCAAGAAATAATGTTTTAACTAGCTCCACTAGAGAATATTTCTCGCATATTATTTAGCTGTTCACTTTTGTAAAAGGTTTTCAAAATAGCATTGAGAAGTCTTTTTTAAAAATATGGTCCTTAGATCCCTATTTGTCAGTCTACAGGATGTTGGAAAAATAATACAATATTAAAATTCCATCAAACAATTGTGAGAAGCAGTAGCAACAGAAGGCACATCAATTTTAATTTTTAATATGGTAAATGTTGACAAATGCAACCCATACAAACAAAATAAAACTCATGATAGGAATTGACAGTCCCATCCACTGGGAATGAAAACACATTGGACTAAAATGCTCTCTGTGTTCACTTTGTGTGTGACATTGTGTAACTTTTCATCTCAGGAAGTCCTTAAATTCAAGTTCATTTCATATACGAGTCAGGACTTAGCTTATACATGTAAGCCAGACTCAAAATGAGTCACTAGTATCTGCATTTTGAGTAATTGTTCTTATTGAAATAAAAAAGTTCAAGATGATATTGTATTGTGATATGCTCTTAGAAGATACAAATTATAGATAAAACTTATTCCAGCTTTCATCTTCAAAATGTGAATGATCCTTTCTGGTATATTAGACTGAAGAAGTGGCCATTGGTCATTCAATACATAAAGTAGTCAGAATGATGTAGTTTAACTGTGATCTACTGCTTGTGTATGAATAATACCAAGAGATCAACTAGTAGTTAAATAATCATACTGGACGGAATAGGAAGAAAGGAAGAAATTTATGTTACGCTTACTTTTTTCTTTATATTTTTCAACATAAAAGAAATCAGGCTCTCACATTTCATATTGCTGAAAAGAAATGGAACTTAAATGTCTTCCATTTCAAACTATTATTCAACCAACCTTACCTAATGTAACCTTACTTATATGAATCTGTAATATGATTAGAGAGGTGTAAAATTTGAAGGTACCTTAGTATGGCTCCCTACTACACTTAATGGAAAAAAGGAATAATGCAATAAAGAATTATTGACAAAGGGAAGCCTCATTCACTCTCCAGAAAAGTAGAATTCCCCTTTCCCATTTGTCTTCTGAAGTTCCAACATCAACTTGATCTTCATACTCTGAGACAATTCTGAATGTTGCGAAACATTACACTATATGGGGCAGAGAAAGTTGTGTATATCCCACTCTTACCTTTCACTAGGACTTTTGGAACCTTTGTGTGGCTTGCGCAGAAGGCACTGTACAGCTTGAAACGGTCAGCATAATACAGGAAGGACCCACCCAAGGAAAACAACACTTTCTAGGATCAAGAATATATAAATCAGAATGTTGAAGTCGATTTGGGGGACGACGACGACGACAGGCTGCTGATCTTAACATCATAAAAGTAATTAAATATTCTTCAACTAATAATTGACAACTTTTAACTTCATATTTACTAAAGCAATGTTTTTTGTTTATAAATTCTAAGAGACAGAGGGCGAGAAAGATAACTTGGAGGACAAACCTTCACCCTCATACATTCTTGATAAAAGCAGACAATATTGCATAGAATTGGGTCACTAGGAAGTTTCTCTTTATTAAACTAATCTTTAAAAGAATATGATTGATATGGAATTTTTGGCCATGCTCATTCCCATACATGGGAGAATTTTCCATTTAGGAAAAAAGAACTTATTCCACTCTAGAATTCTCCCCTACTTCTACATGGAAAGTGGGAGCTTTTCTGGGTAACTGCATTGTGACAGACATCAGCTCCTAGATTAAAAATCTTACACAAAGAAAGGGATGACTGCAGCTAGGCTAGTCTTATTATTTATTTAATGCATAGTCCTACAAGAAACCCATACCTGTAGATCAAATATCATTCAAACATGTCACCTTATTGAGATCAGATGAACGTTTTAAAAGCTAAATGAATTAAATTGCACTGAAATCATAACCAGAGTGAATTATGGAATATGCACCCATTGCCCTTGTGTAAATTATTGCCTACAGTAATACTTAATGCCATTTTTAATGCCTCCAGTGTTTTTTTCAGTCCTGCTTTTTACTACTTTGTTTAGTTACCCTTTCCTTCATTTTAAAGGGTAGACAATTCCTGATAAAGAAAAAAGAAGTGTCAGAGGCTAATAGCTTTCACCGCCACTCTTTCAGCAGGCACTTTAACTACTTTCCTCCTGCTTCAGTGAGCATTCAAGCTACAATTATAATTCAGAAACGTTGCCTCAATTATTTTGTAGGCAATGATATGTTAGGGTTGCTGAACTAAGACTTTGGGCAGCAATGTTTCTGTTGTTAATTCTTCCTAATCAAAAATTGACACAGAATTAAATATATAATTATGTATGCCTTTACAGGAGTTGCAATTATTCTTTGTTGCAGCTTGCAGTACTAATGTACTTTATTTTGAAGATTTCATTCTCATCAAAGTTGTATCTTAGCAAGTGATTTGCAAAAACAAATAAAAAATCGTAAAAAACATGTTCTTATGACTGTGGCAGGATTTCTGATTATTAATAAAAGAATTGCAATTAAAGGCTTACTTTAAACTGGTCAACTTTTTCAAGCTTTTCCAGATCTGGCACCAATCTTACTCCATCCTCAAGTGTTTTCAAAAACTCTACTTGAAATGCCACCATTTCAGTCAGATTCCCAAAAAGAACATCAAGCTAGTAAGGAATAAAATATAAAAATCATATTTTTCATAAAAACAATAACAAAATATAGGTGCTATGTTATCCAAGTTTGGCTTTGTTAGCCATTGTTTTAAAAAAATCACTGAAGAATTTCAGGAAAATTGGCTTTTAGAAGTATGTACATAAAATCTATATCTTTTTTATTTTGACCAACAAACAAAAGATACTATACCTCTTCCTGAGTAAGGAAAATTTCTTTTTGCAGTGGTTTCAGGTATCTCTCCATTAGACAATTTAAATCCTGAAAATGAAAGATTATAGTTTTAGCAGTTTTCAATGAGAAATTAAAAAACTTCAAATTCCAAATACCTTTGCAGGATTTTCAGTCATTTAATATCCATCATTAATGCTGGATTTGGAACTTTCTTGAAGCATCTATTGGCTACTGTCAAATAAATTCTGTATTAGATAAAACATATTGCTTTGATTTGGCATGGAATAGTTATTGTATTTTCTTTATTGGAGCATTAATCTACTTCATATGGAATGCATAGGTTCTTTTCCCTGCTGCATTCAATTCCTAACTCAATGTCGCCTGATAGAAAGGCCCAAATAAGCATCTATAAAATTTGAAAATATGACAAATACTAACCTAAAAGTATCGTGAATCATCAAAGGGGAAAAGGAAAACCATCGCTATTGAAAACATGACTTGGAAGTCTTAAATCAGTTTTTACCAATGTAAAACTAAATACTCTGGAATTTCCAGCCATCTTGGAAGTTGTCTAGTTAGGGAAGGCTAAAGCATTTAATGTATTGCATTTATCATAGTAAGGTACATTTTGGGAAAACATTAAAGTAGATATAGAAAGTCAAATATCATTATATCAATTATTACCAAGATTTATATTTGATTTCTTAAAATTGTCTCTACTTAATAAACATGATAAAAGCAAGACCCATGGGCAATACTTTTCTGGTTCAAAACTTTATAGTGTTTTCTAAAAGGGGAATATTTATTAAATGTATTGCCCTCCCATCTTACCTCATGGTAACTTTAGTTTAGGTAGTTAGAGGCTTTGTGTTTACTTTTTTTTAGGACAAAATAGATTTCTCTCTAATAAAGAGGACTTTGAACTTACTTTTAAGGACTTGCCAAGTCACAAGGAAAGATCAGTCATTAGAAATATGCGCTCCTGATATGCATTAAGAAATACAGGTGGCCCTTGCTTAATGACCACTTATTCAGAAAACATTCAACCTTACAACACCACTGAATGAATAGTATTTATGACTAGTCCATGTAGTTGCAATCACAGTGTTTCCACAGTCACCCAGATTGTAATCTGGGTGCTGGAGAACCAGCTCTCAAGTATGACATTACAGCATCCCATAGTCATGTGATTGCCATTTGCAATCTTCACTGACAGTTTCCCAAAAAAAAGGTTAGTGGAAAAACTGCCAGGAGATTGCAAATGGTGGCACATGATGTCACATTTAATAATGGCATAGGATTCATTTAACAAGAAGTATTGGAACTGCCATTTCTAAGTGGCATGGTCATAGGAAATCATACTTTATACTTCAACAGAAATTCCAGTCTCAATTTGTTTTTAAATGAGGAGTATCTGTAGTATTTAACTTTTTATTTTATATTTGAGATCTGCAACTTACTCCCCTTTCTTCTGCAGTTGCTAACTGTACTCCAATATCAACTGGTTATTATAAGCACGACTATACTGAATGCATCAAACTTTAGATTCTCTATTAGCAGAGTAAAGGACAGAAAACCCTTATTCTAAAGAAAGAGAGGCAACAGTGAGCAGCTTTGATTTTTCTACTGCTAACAAAGAGGCACTCAGGTTGTACTCCAAAGGTCTTTTTCAAAGCGCTGATGGCAGCAGAATAGAGAGAGAACAGGAAAGAGATATAGCAAAGCACTCAGTCTTTTTTCTTTGAAGATATGATGTTTAAAGAGTCGATGTTATCTTACTTCTGCTTAAGCTAAAGTTAGCATGACAGGATAAAGGAAGAGAAGAGCAGAGATGGGTTAACTCTAGAAAAATGCTAGAATGGGTCATGTTTGTGACTCTTGTCTATAATTCTTGACATGCAAATTAACACATAACAGCGTATTACCTTGACATATGTGCATTCTGTTTCAAGCAATTCACAAATAACTTTGCGCAGTTTATCAGCATCAGTTAGCTGTCTTGTGGTGGATTGCTGAGGTCCAGTGGATTCCTGAAGAGTCACATTAGGATCAGATGGATTCATCTCATGAAGACTGCGACAAAAAGCAGCAACCTGTTCCGTACTCTATAAAATGAAAACAAATGATTATTTCCAGAATTCATAATGTCATAATTATAATTCTTTTGAATTATCCATCTTAAAGTACATTTTCCTTTTCCAAGAAATGCAAATTAAACGTAACTGTGACATATTATACCAAAACTTAAAAAATATAAATCAGCAATTGATTCCAGAATATCCATATCCATCATGCTGTTCCATAGGAATAAGAACTGTTATGTAAAGCATGTAAAAAGTAGTAGTAAGCAAAAGAAATACAAAGTAGCACGCAAAAGGAAAGTAATTACATTTCTTTATGTAAACACCATTCATTATACATCTCCATACTTTCTATACTTGGTTCCAGAATGTCTACACATTGCAATTTGTTCCTAAAAAATTTTCACGTTTGCCTTTTTGATGAACTCTACAGAGCCATCCAACTGCCATTTTTTCCAGCGTTTTCCTTCCTTTCAATCCACATTCACTTTTCCCACTCCTTCATATATTTGTTTTACAATTTTATCCTAATTCCTTCGCCTTATATTGTAAATGGCCAAATAATAAACTTCTTACATATTTCATGCTGCTCACTCACATTTGCATTCAATTCTTATTCATTTTGCATGCATTCATTCATGAACCTTTTTGCTTTACTACTCTCATTTTAAAGAAACCTATTCCCACTGCACACAACCTATTGTTTATGTTTTCCTTGACCCACAATCCGTTTCCACTAAACAAAACATGTTTTATATGCCACCATTTTGACAAATATCACTTCCTTGCAAAAGATTACATGCCAAAGAAAATATTATTTTTCTACTTATATTTGTCTTTAAAAGTACAGCATTTGCATAGATAGTGTCCGTAGTCAATTGCAGAGAGCCAGTCTGATGAAATGATTAAGGCATCATGCTAAAAACCATGAGACTGTGATTCTAATCCTGCCTATGGAATAATCCCAACTGAGTGACTTTGGTCCACTCACTGTCTCTTATCCCTTTAAAATAGGCAATGGCACAACACTTGTGAAAAATCTTGTGGGGAAAAAACCCTACAGAAAGTAGTTCAGGTAGTCACCAAGAGTCAAAACTGACTCAAAAGCACCAAAAACATTGGTTGCAAAACAAGGTACACAATGGACTGAATTAGAAATGCCTCTTTCCTTTTCCGATACCACAATCAAAATTGTACTCTTACCTGACTATAAAACAATTCAATGTAAAAATTGTTTTAATTTCAGCTGTCTGAATGTATTTTAGGAAAATATTATTCTTTAGTAATCTGTGCAACCTAGATTTATACTAAAAGCAGAATTAGAAATAAAGTAAAATATTTTAACCCAATGAATAGCCTTTCCAAATTCTAGTGCAATCCATAAGTATCAGGCAATAGTCAGCTGCACTAGGTAAACCAGACCAGGAAATCACAAGAAGGCTATTTTTATTGAAGTTAGTTGTAATAACAGATTCTTGCAATTCTGATTGTGCTATACTCTTCTTTCTTATACTTCAGCAGGTTAGGGAGGCATCATCTGTTCTGGACTTTAAAAATATTTCAGCTTCTTTTGTCTAGGGAACAGTTCCAGTGTATTTCCCTCAAGGTTAAGCAAGTTCCTTACTTTCTATAGTTACTTCATCGGACATGATGGGATGGCAGGAGAAATATGCTGACATAGTTTGAGCATAAACCAGAGAAAATCTAAACTCTTCAACTATTAACCCCTTCATGGGGTTTTAGATTGCTTATCAATCTCCTAACATTTAATATATGAAAATAATTTAACAAATATTACTTTAACTAATAGTATTACAAACAATAATAATAGCAATAACAACAGCAAAACCTTTGAAGATTGATATTAACCACCCTGGGAAATCCTGCTTTAGACTCTTAAATTATGTATAAGCACAGTAAGATAGAATAATAACCAGGAACTAAGTTAAATTATATAGTTCTATCATTTAGGAAATGTTAAAGTATACATTTAATATCAACTCCAAGTAGATATTGTAGAATAACCCATATCATCCATTTTCCTATAACAGATTTAATAAAATTCAGAAATAATTTAACATTCTATATCTTCCATTTAAAAGAACAAAATATGCATTTCAACCTATTAGAACACACTAAAAAGGATTCTTCATTTACACAAAGTGTTTCTCTGCTGTTAAAACTTGAATTAATTTTCTATTCCTAAATGTATCATTCTCCCCAAGATTACAATTACAAATACAATGGGTGGTCTAATTAAGCCAAGTGATTATTAATGACCCAACTACTTTAAGTAAGTTGATCATAAATCATTTACTAAAGTTTTTTCCCTAATTTGCTATTTATAGAGCTTGAAATGAAACTTTATATATGAAAAACTAAATAGAAAATAAACTAGAGAAACACTCCAAACAGTCCCTGTGAAATACAATATTTATTAAAAAAGCATAATGGCACTAGATCATTTAGAAACTGTTCCAATTAATAAATTACTCTAAAAGTAAATAACATCAAAGAAACAATGGTATACTGCCCAAGCTCACACTAATACAACCCAGGCATGTCTTAAGAAAATTTAATATTTCTCTTCTTCTCTTTTGAACTTAAACATTCAGCATTACTTACCTATAATTGATTTTCCATAAAACCAAGGACAAACTCACTGTCTTTTGCAAGACAAAGCATTTGAGCTTTAGTAGCTGGAATGAGTGCTGCAGCTGCTTCAAACTTGAATTTGCCTTCTGCTAGCTCATTTCCACTGTCTAAAACTAGCTATCAGAAGAAAGACTACAGGCTTATATGTCAAAGTGTAAGGAAGTCAGAGGCCAAGCGCGTTTTCCTTCCTTTCCACTATGATACAATGGCAACACTATTAGTGCATTACTTCATAGGTCAGACCCAACTCTCACAGGGTAAATTCATTACATTATTGTGTTTTAAAGTACATATTCCATCTCTCTCACAGGGATGATTTACACATACCAATGGATTTATTTTTGTTGCCAATTGTTCATTCTTTGGAATATCAGCAAATATATTCTCCTGCCTCATAGTAATATGCATTAATGTGTTCTTCCCATAAGGCAGCATAAATGTACGAGACAAGGCATTTCTTTCAGAAGAATATTTATGTAAGGGATGAATATTGCATAAAGCTAGTTGGGGGTTGTATCATTTCCACGTATCAGGATTCTATAGATTATGAGGGCCGTATTCTCAAAGCAAGCACAACTATGTCCCAAAGGAAAAGACCAGTGTCAAATTAAAATTAAATTAAATTAGCAAAGTTTATTTTATTTAAACTGCACTGGCTTCCGGTGGTCTTCCGGGTGCAATTCAAGGTGTTGGTGGCCACTTTTAAAGCGCTCCATGACATTGGACCGGGCTATTTACGAGACCGCCTTCTGCCGCCAATAGCCTCCCACCGACCAGTGCGCTCACATAGAGAGG
>JANHFT010010459.1:153044-172399 GCA_032467955.1 Pseudoxenodon macrops | reverse complement strand
ATTCTATTCTATTCTATTCTATTCTATTCTATTCCATTCCATTCCATTCCATTCCATTCCATTCCATTCCATTCTACTTATCAATACTTGCAGTTGCAACAGATTATTCTTCTGTTGTGTTAAAATACTAGATCTTTAAATTGATGAAATTATATTGGTGGAAACTCATACATATGCTTAATCCCACCCAGGCTCTTCAGCACATGGAATATGAAGTCTGAAAAAGTATCTACAAGATAACATGCCCCTTCTTAGAAAAGCTAGAATATAGACTTTCTATTTCGCAGTTCAAAAGCCCAGATTCCAACTTGTTTCCCATTGTAAATTTAGATTTGAAGGCTCTCCCCCCCCCTTATGGGAAAATCTGTTACATTTTGTGCTTTAATATAAAATTAGGAGACTTGAATTGACTGCTAAGAATATAGCTTTTTTTTAATAAACCTCAGAGACTTGATTAATAATTAATCATACTTTTTCCTGCAGAAAAGAACTGCAAAGAAACCATCATAGCTTCAAAATTACATGAATGGGAAATAGCCTGCATCAAGTAGATCATGGGCAACAAATTTCCATCTAATAAATCTTGGTGACACAGAAAACAGACATATATTCAAAGTTTTAAAAATTGTGGAGAAGATTGAAAGACAGAATAAATACAATAATGTATTTTGTAATGTATATTACTTTTGTGTAATATTATAGTTCATATCTGCCCTGCACCCCAACAGAAAAGAACAGAATGTAATAACAAAAGGACTATCTTCAAAGCCTCCAATTATTAAGCCACCTGGGCTACCTGATTAATGCTTGGCCTCCCTTGCTTTTTCTTTGAAGCAGTGTCCAAGCCCCAAAGAGAAGAAAACCGACTTCTTCGTTTGCTTGCTGATCTTGACATTACCTGTGTCCGTCTTCTGACACCAGATTCACCTGTGCGAGCTGCCACCTATCAGGCAAAAAAACATTCCTTAACTAAGAGATTCACAATAATGCCAAGAAATACATATCTTCACATGCTTATTACACAAACAATTATTTAAGATGAAATAGATGTGCTCAATACTTGCTCAAAATTGGGTTTCACATAGACTGCTCCTACGAAAAGAGCAATTGCACATGTGCCATAATAGCACTGCATCGGTTTTGGTTTTTTTAAGTTAAAATTTTCAAAGACCCAAACTTAATTTGGGTCTCTTCAGAGTATTAAAGGCAATGCAAATACTGTAGCAGCATCAAAGAAATGCTTATCATCTTAAATCGGAGGATTAAGTTATACAATTTGAAGATTGCCTTGTCCAAGTGGAATCAGTCCATCCATGAGATGCAGTTGGGAAGAGTTATTGTGGCTCCCAACCAAAGGCCCTCCCAACTAAACTCTTCCCAACTGCATCTTACTGAATGGACTGGTTCCACTTCCAGGAGCACCAGATCTTAATTGCTTTCTGGAATAATATCACAAATGGCTGGCTTCTTTCTGGGTGCTGCCCCACAAGAGGGAGGCCACCACAAAGAAGGGTCAACAAAGATCCAAAAGGTGAGCCTTCTTGTGGTGGCCTCCTTCCTGTGGAAAATCACCCCAAAAGAAGCCAACCATTCCTGATATTATTCCAGAAGGCAATTAAAATCTGGTGCTCCTGGAAGGCTTTTGACAGCTGAATTTCCCGTGAAGAATGGTACTAGGAAATTTCTGATTGCAATGGGTATGGTACTGTTGATTACTACGGTTGTGTTGCTGCTGCTAAGTATTGTGCCTTTGAATTTTTATTTGTTTCTAATTTCTATTTTAACCAAATTGCTATAATAAGGACTGCAAGCCACTCAAGTCATTTTTAACAGAGAACATTATAAGTCCTAGATAAATAAATTGTCTTTTTTTGAACGAATCAGAGACAACAGAAATCCACTTAGTTCAACAGGTCAATTAAAACTTTTTTATATGTGACTTGTAGTGATGCTGCTGCTTATACTGTTGGTCTTAATTGTTCTTTTCTTTTTGACAACAAGAGAAGTTTTTCCATTAATTGATGACACTTAGATCTATTAGGCTTCCAGAAACAGGAGCAGATTTTTTTTTTCTACTGTTTTCCCTTTCCTCCCCATTTCCCCAACCTCTGTCCATGCAGTCTTGGAATTATAAATTTATAATACAGAAGAAAAGCAGCTATTAAGGTAAAGCTATGTTAGCCAGGAATTTGGAAGAAAAAGAGAAACATTTGTCACAAAGAATACATTTGGCTTTTTATGGCTACAGGAGCAGAAACCAGATGTTGCATAGCAACAGCATTCACTCTATACCAGGTGATACCTAGTTTAACAAAAATAACCTTCAAGTTAAACTCACCAGTGCATGAAAGGAAGACACTGAAAAGATTCCAAGACGACCCATTGCATCTTTAGTTGGACGACTTGCAAATGCAAGTAGTGTTTTTGGGTTTGGCAGTTCCCCTCCTTGAAGACTAGCTAAGTAACAACGATATCGAAAGAGGTCCATTTGGAACTGTTCTAAGTTTTGTTCCCAAACGAAGATCTACAAGAAGACAAAATAAGTTAAGGAGAAAACATATATATTATATCATACAAACAAATCACATTTTGCATGAAGAAGGAAGAATTTGATGTTCTAAATGAGAACAAAGTAAATACATTTATTTTGAAAAATGGAAAAGAGATAGAGATCCTGAGACAGCTGTTACTTGGATGTTAATAAGATTACAATTTCAAAAAGCAGAAGTGTCTTAAGTTTGTTATGCTTTCCACAGATGTCCAGTTTCAATTTCTTCTTTATTGTGGCCAGATTCTTCACTCAATGATCCAAAATCGCTTAGAAACTGTTTTTATGCAATATCATAAGGATATGAAGACACCACTTCAATATAAAAAGACTGTCAAGACTGTTGACATCATCAGTTTAAGGCCAATGTTTATTTATGTAAAATAAATAAAATACTCTGGAGAATGTTAAATTTCACCAGTTGTATCATCATTTGTATTCTTCACCTTGCTAATGGAAAATATTTCCAATTGGCTGGAAACCCCCATTACGCAGGTGTTCCTCATTTAATGACTGGTCATTCAACAACCATTCAAATTTATGATGGTACTGAAGAAGTAGAACTTGCAATTGGTCCTCATATAACAGCAGAGTCATGCAATTCCCTGGCACTTCTGACAAAGTCAATGGGAAAGATTGTAGAAAGTTTCATGTCATGGTCACATGAGGTTCTCATTTAATGACCTCAATTTAACAACAACAATCAGGGCTGCCAAAACTGCCATCACTAAGTAGCACTGTCATGTGATTTTGTTTTTCAATTTATGCCCGTATCACTTAATGCTGGAATTTCTGATCCCAATAAGTGTTAAATGAGTGTTAAACTATCTGTATGATAGTTTTCCCCTGGATTATATTTTGTACACATTTAGAAGTTCTAGATAACTCAGCACAGGTCAAATATGTTTACTGAATATAAGTTTTGTTGTTTATTTATTTTTATTGAGTTTCCTTCAGGAGCTCAATATGCATACACTGCAATTTTTAAACATACATATTAACTAGCAATCCCAAAATGAACTCAAAAAGAGATTGTGCTCTATGAATTTACATATGATTTTAATCCTTAGCAAAGTCAGTTTGAAAGTGATCCCTTTCATGTTGGAAATTTGTGTTTCAAAGCAGAAACCAGATTGTTTCTCATTTACAAAATTCTGACATACACATTTTGGGAAGCATAGAATAGACAAATTTAATAACTTTTTAGAATTGCGTAAGAAGCACTTTAGGTCACCTGCATTTATTTTAGAGTTGCATATTGAATACATTAAAGTAAAACTACCTGATCAAGAATCGTTTTCTTTTTCTTAGAGTCTCTAACTGAAGACAAGCTGAGGAAATGCATTTCTCCCATTTTCTTCATCTTCTCATCCATATCAATCTTCTGCTCCAGTTTTTTAATTTCAGTTTTCAACAGTTTGACAGTATCTTCTTTGTGATGTTGTCGTGCTACTGCTGTTGCACAAGCAGAATGAACTGCTGTGATCCAATTCTCTAATTCTGTTTGGCTAGATGTCTATAAAATAGAGAGTCCAGAAGCATCTTGTTTAATGTAAGCTGTTTTAAAAGATTCTGCTTCAGTAAACTTTGTAGATATGAATGAATATGTTGTTTTATCACCTTCTATCACCTTCATTAGAACCAAAACTAACAATTGCAGAATGTGTCATTAAAACTAAAGAATCACTGTGTTAAAGAAAGCTTCCTAGAACATCCCCAAAGGAATATTTAGTTATTTAGACTAGCATTTTAGAGGCAGCATGTAAATATTTATAGCATAAGTATTTGCTTATAATAATAAAAACTAAATATAGTTCCATTAATATTAGTATCATTTAGCAACTTTATAACTGATCATTATTCTATAATATCTATCAGCTTTGTAATTAAATATGAAACAACTAATTGATAGAATAGCCCATATCAAAGAATAAGTGACTTGAAGAGTTTTATTAGATCTATATAACTTTATTATATAATATGCATTTATCTCCACCATTTCTAACACGACAGTAAGCAATAAATATGAAGCAGGAAAAGAAGAAGAAAGCAATAGAAGCACAAAATAGATTTATGAAAATAAATACTTATGTCCCTGACACAGAGATAAAACTATTTACCTATTTTATTTCCTGGGAAGGTTGAAAAACGAACAAAATTTGATTTTAAATGCCCTTAAAATATAACTCAGGACTGAACAACCACTTCTATCTAGCGAGCTTGGTTTTTTCCCTCAGAATACAGTATATCTATTACATAAATTCCAGGAGGTGTGGTGGGCGGCAAATAAAACAAACAAATAAATAAATAAATTGCAGTTAAAATGAATAACCAATTGCTTAGTTAATAAATTTCCATAAATCATCCGCTGGCTACTGTTTTCCAGCATATCACTGGCATTTTTCTTTTTAAAAACGAAAAGACATATGAGATCTGAATCCTCTTTTTAAATCTTCAATTAAGAGTAAGTTCTTGTAACCCTTAACTATAATTAATGTGGGTGCAGACATAACTGGAAGATGCATGAGAAAACTTGCAATTAGATCATGTGCGTAAAAAAAGGGTCTACTCCTGGATCCATTTATAAGATCTACACACAGAGAATGTTACAAATATCTGACATTCAAAGTCCTACCTAGAAATCTGTTAACTACATACTAATATTTATTAACCTTTTCATTACTTTTCTTTCACTTGTTTTATATTTAAAAAAATGTTTCACTGAGTAACATCTCTATTTCTAGAAACATAGCTTGTTTTCTCCAGGCTTCCTTATTCATATCTAATATACGTACTAGCTTCCAGTAAACAAGCTAAATAATGCAGAAATAATAACAACAATGTGATAAATCAGGTCCTTGGGAATAGGTGGATAAAAATGTAAATTCAGTCCAAATATCTGGCTGACTGTGTGACCTACTGTAATAACAATAATAGCTGTTTTAGTTGCATTGACATGGGATAACTATGGAAGCAGCACAGAACAAGTTTCATTAGCTGGAAAAAGCCAGAATAATTCTGGCTGACATTAGATATAGACAATTGTAAGTGAAGTTTAAATTATAATGCTTTACTGCATCAAAAAATTCAGTTATTGGTTATGTCAGTGTTTTGACTGGTCAGTGACAGAAAGGGAATGTAACTATTATTTAAGTTGTCTCAGAATTAAGTGAAGTAGGAGGACTGAGCTATTACAATCTAAACAGAGTTTGGTTTTCTATTGTTCTGCCTCCAAAAGAAATGTAAAACCTTATAAAGAAATGTATGTACCTGAAACATGAGCATGCCATTTTAAAATGTCACAGGCATCTGATTAACACCAGATGTCTTTCAAATTTAATGGATCCGCACAGGTATCCATGGTAGCTGCCTGTCTGAAGATGAAATCAGCAGGAGTATATGACATATTTGAAAGCAAGGCAGCAAAAATTGTGTCAGTGCTTTGAGGTAGATCAGGAAAAAGACAGCAGAAGAACTATACAAGCTCAGTGTTATTGTTATGTATTATAACAACATAATCTTGACAGTGTTTCTTTCTCCTTCCCTCTTTATGCTTAAGAGAATCAAGGAAGGACAAGCTTGAGTCTCTTCCTCACCCCTCCTGTCTTTTCTTTCCATAACTATTAGGTGCCTCCTTCAAAGTTATCTTTGAGATCACAATAATATCTATTCTTTGCCTGTGCAATATTTTTACAGTTTGGTTTTGCATTCATCAGCAGTTTCTGCTATGTATTGAAGTCCTGAATGAGATGAAAATAGCCAAGGATCTTTATATCTGAAATTATAAACAATAACATCTCATGAATAAAATCTTTGTATTAACTTTATATGCTACTTGATTCCATTTGTATGCTGTTGCAAATATTCATGAATTATGTGGGCAAAGGTAGATTATTACATTTAAATTATGCATATTTTTATAAATTTTTGCATAACAAATCAAAGTTGGGGAGATATAATAATATGCAGATTAATTCTACCATAATACATTATATTTATATATATATCATCCCAAGACATGCTTATCACTGCCTTCATGGCTACCTTCTGAATCGGTTGAAGCTTCTGGATGATCTTCAAGGAAAGCCCCATATAGAACACATTGTAGTATTAAGTAAGTCATAACTGACTGAAGGCTCCCTTTATCTAGGAAAGGGTACGACTGGCATGCCAGATGAAGCCTTGCAAAGTTCTACCTGGCTAGAGCTGCTACCTGCTCATTGAGCAGGAGCTCTGAGTTTAGGTTAAACCCTCAAATGGCACCCCATCCTTTAATAGTGAAGTGCAAAATATCCCTAAATCTGGGTAGCCCAAATACTCACAGCCACTCAGTTTTGATAGGAGTAAATTAGAGATGGTTCCATCCCATCGTAGTCTTTAGGCACTGGAACAGAATCTTGACAGTATCACTTGGTTGGTCCAGGGTCAAAAGATATAATTTGGTGTCATCAGCATACTGATGATACCAAATCCCAAATTAGCAGAGGACCTCATACAGTGGTTTAATGTAGATAGTGAGGGGAAAAAGAGAAAGAAAACAGAACCTGAAGCATTCCACAAAGGAGGGTCCCAGGGAGCAATCTCTCCCTCACCCTCATGACTTGAATGGATTCTGGAGATAGAACTAGAACTATTATAAAATGTTTCACGCAATCCCCAACCTGTGGAGCCAGTTCAGAAGGACATCTTGGCCAGCAGAGTTGAAAACTGCCAAGACATCCAGAAGCACAAGGATAGATATGCAGAAAATGAGAGAATGTCACTTCTAGGGTGCTTCTCAATCCATGCAAGTTATGTAAAAATCAAATAGGCTGAAACCCACATGAATTAGTACCCCAGTTCAATATTTCAGAATCTTCAGCAATATCCAGAGATTCTTGGCAGATGCACAAATTGAAATTGCTCACTGGAATTTCAAAACAATCTTACACCTATTCTTTAATAGAAGAATATCTCTCCACCTAAAACAAGTAAATCTTTACGGGAAAAATAAATTTTATGAAGTCTTTAGGCAACGTTTTCTTTGGTGGAAAAGATATATGCATACTTGAAAGCAGAGTTCAAGGTACAGTTATAACCAATATCTTAAGTAGTGTTTATAGAACTGCAGTAAAATATTTTATGGGTTCTAATATTATGTTTCCCCAACATTACTATTATTATTATTTAGGAGGACATGAGCCCCAAATATATCACAGCATAGCCAAGGAATGATATGATGTTGTCTAGTCTTCCCATCTCCCTCCCAAAAAAACAACCCTGGAAACAAATTTCTATCAGCTCTAAATTGCATGAAGTTCCCCAGCATTTGGTTATGTCATGGCACTATATATTTTGGATGAGCCCAGTTTATAAAAAGAGCCCACAACTATCTATCTATCTATCTATCTATCTATCTATCTATCTATCTATCTATCTATCATCTATCTATCTGTACCACTTATTTATGTAATAAAACTCTAGGTGGTGAATAAAAGAAAACCCCTAAATATCATTACTGATTATAATTTATATAGTTATAAATAATTAAGCAGGTCAATAATCAAATGTTGAAATGTTGAATTCAGGGATTTCTCTGAAGGATATGATAAAGAAAGCAATCAACAGCAGTGGCAGCAACATGGATGGGTAGAACTAACCTGAAAGAGAAATGCATCTCCAAGAGAATTGCTGAGGCAAAAAACATAATCTTTCTTTGGATGTTCAGGTACTGCTTGCACTATGCTGTTTTCTACCCAGACTGCATGTTTTGGGATGCTGTTGTGGTCTATCCCAGATCTGCCATCACTTTCATAGAAGAATAAAGTACAACCTTGAGAAAAACAGCAACTTATTAGCAATCTATGTATCTGACAAGATAATAATACGGTTAGCAGAATATAACCTTTCAGAATTATGCAATGCCAGCATTCAGAATGATGAAACAATAGAAATAATAGCCAGTACAAGTGCTAATAAATAAATAAGCAAGCAAGTATGTTTTGCTGTGGATCATGTATATCTACTATTTCATTCACTTAACCATGTCCTGCTTCTATATGTTCCATTTCATACATTATACAAATATATACAGTATTTGCCATTCCTATTCATTCAACAATTAGTATTCCATGTTCACCAAGCAAGCTATACCTTTTGTGGACTGTGGACCCATAAAAACTTGATCTTTTAACAAACTTAAAAATCAATAATATCTTGATTCCCCACCTTTTGTTCAGAGCTAATGCTGGTTTGGCAACATAATGATCAGTATTACAGATTTTTCAGAATACATCGTAATAATAATATTTCATATAACAGTAATACAGGGATGCACGAAGTACAATATAGAAACTATATTATCAGTTTCTATATCTGTGTAGCATTCCCTCAGAATAGTAAGGACAATAATAATGGTCAATTGTGGCATATTTTGGGTGTAGGAAAATGTTCAACCAAAGCCCAATTTTACACCAAGCATCCTAATGCTATTTTGTGCAAGCTTAAATCTCTAATCTAGAGACAATCTTGCAAGCAATATATTGTTCTATACATCTCAACAACCTGAGACATATGCAACCTATTAACACATTTGCTTAAAGAAATCTTTGTGCATTTCAGTTTAATCAATTGTCATGTGCGGGACTTCCTTGATTACTTAACAAATGTATGAATAAAAGAATGCAATGACTGCATTGCATTTTTGTATGCAGATGGATGCTGTTTTGTTGGCTCAGGATCCAAATAATTTGCAGAGAATGTTATATGCAACCAGGAGTATAGGGTCTGAGAATTAATATACCGTAGTTTTTGTCTTGACAGGGAAAATGGAGGGAAAAATTTCAAGACATACATAAAATACTGCGGCAGGTTTATTAAGATAGACTTTTTTAAATTCAAGATTTAATAGAAAGATAGCGATGTATTGAGAAATGACTGTCTGTGAGAAGTAAATATGACTCTGCTAACAGTGCACCTCTGTCCACTTTATTATATGAAAGTATTGTGGATTGTATAAAAGTGAATAACCAGTATGAAATAAGCACATTGACTTGGTCATATAGAGTGAATGAATGGGAACTTAACTGCAAAAAAAGTATATGAAAGAAGAATAAGGAGATGGGTGGAAAGGAAGTGAAATACTGAGAAAGTCATGTTGGATGGAGATGATGAAATCCTCATCCTCGAAAAGAAGATGAGAAATATAAAGAACAAAAGTCTTCCATGAAACAATTATTTAAGATTTCTCATGAGTTGTTTTTTCCTTGGAAATAAATTAAGCTGATACAGTTCTGGTCCTCAAAGGAGTATCTAATTGCAAAGGAATGCATAAAAGGGGATGCCACTACTAAGCAAAGGTAAAGCCACTTCATATGGGAAAAGAAATCTGAGTCAGATTTGTTATCCTAATTTAAAAATCTCCATTACACTGGCAGATTGGATAGATGAAAATAGATGAAAAACATGTGTGCATAATACTGAATTAGCCCTATATCTCTTTAATACACCTCTTGATTGTCATTAATTTTTTGGGACTGGTCAGAGTTAGCAACGGGAAATGGAATGTATTTTCATAACTTAAACAACTTTTTTGTTTTTACCCATCCCTGCCTTTCTATAAGTGAAACTAAATAATGAGAGAACCAGCAGATATAATCACTGGTTCCTAAAACAAAATCATTTGGGGGTAATCAAATGCACAAAAGAAGATACACACCCTTGAAACATAATATGTTCCAAGATGACTTAAAGTAAACAATGAGAATTTTCTGGGGGGAAAAGTTGTGGCCTAATCTAGCCTCACTGAAAGGGAACAAAAACAAGCATAATATTTTAGTTAATGATCAGTTTCAAGGCTTTTTTTTTTTAAACAATTTTTCAGTCTTATAGCTTGGAAGGATGAAGTTAAAGTTTATATTATTTTCAGATGACTTTTTCAATTTAATATATATTTTCTACTTTCAAGTTATAGTTACCAAGTTAACCCAAGACTTCAGAAATCAATTGTCAGCAAGACACAGCAGTTGTTAATTTTAAAGTTTAAATACTAATTTTACTAATCCTCGGTAATCCAATCTGAGTCACACTTTAAAGGAATAACTCTTTTCTAATCATCTTTTCCCCTTTTTCTCTCCAGATGGCTGTGTTTATTTGTGTCCTGTTCTTCCTGCACACTGCTTGAGTTGAACAAATTACTGCTCTCTCTCCAATCCTTAACTTGCCACAGTTGATCAGTTTTTCTGGACTCAGCAGCAACGCAAGCAAAGCGTTGTCCTCGACATACAACAGTTCAAAATTAGAATGACACTGAAAAAAGTGACTTACGACTGTTTTGCACAATTTTGACTGTTGCAGGATCCCAGGGTCATGTGATCACTTTTTGAAATCTTCCAACAAGCAAAGTCAATAAAGAAACCAAATTCATTTAACCACTGTATTACTAACTTAACAACTGTGGCAACAACGGGACAAAATTCACTCAACAATTGTGTTGCTTAGCAAAAGAAATGTTGGGCTCAATTGTGATTGTAAGTCAAGGACTATCTCTACATATATTCAGCCTCTATAAGCTTTAGGCAGTCCTTGCTATAAAATAATGGAATCACAGGCTCCACGACCTATCCCTTGGATCTAGATATTAACTAGTATTTCATTGTTGATTTTTTTAGAATAATTTCAAAGAGAAATTAGCTGCCATGTTCCTTGATCTGCCTTGAGCCATATTCCATTCTGATACTCTTCCCACTACCACCACCTAATTCTTGTATAGGCAGCATTACAAATACCATATGGGAATCCTCATTTAGGCCAAGATGACTTATTCTGATATGAGCTTTTCCTAGAGTCTATTCAGTGTTCTGAGGGAAATAATAAGAATCACGTGGTTTAAAACTGTGGATTGTATTATATTTCTTTCAGGCTCTTGTGGTTTCTATTATCTGTTTCATCTTAAGCTATAGTTGAAAAGGAGCTCTTGGGAAGGAAAAGCAGTGGAACAAGATTATACTACACTCGCTTCAGATATGAGAAAAATAGTAAGAGTCATTCAGCAGTTTAGTTTAGTATCTGCTGACAGCAGCAAGGATTGTATTTGCAAAATATTGGAAAAATGAGAACACCCCACCAGATGAGGATGTAATTCAGAAAATGTTAGATTGTGTTGAGATGGACAGACTGACTTTAAAAATAAAAAACAAAGAAGACACAGAATATTACTTGATATGGAATAGATTTTATGAGTGGTTAGAGATAAGAGGTAGAAATTAGATGAAGATTATTGGTATGTATGAATTAAAATGTAAAAATGGTTTATAATTATAAATATGCCAATATAATTAACAGAATTATAAATAAGCTAATATAAGGAGAAATTTAGTCAAAACTATTATGTTACATTATTACTATTGTTACTAGTATATGTGTTAATATTTCTTTTTGTCTTTTCTTTGTTTTTCTTTTGTAAATGATATACCCTGACAATACACAGTATTCAAAATGTTTACAAATAAAAATTAATAAAAAATAAATAAATAAAGCAATCTGAAGAAAAAACAACTATAGTCACAAGGAAAATCAGGAAAAAAAAGTTTAACATACGTATTCAAAAACAATCACCACAGGTAGTAGATTATTTCCAAATAAATGTACTTTGGATTAGGATCTAATGTTAATTTACACTATTTATCACTATGGCACTGTTTCTGCTAAAGTAAAAGTTTTTTCCAATACAAAAAGTATATTTTAATCCATAGATAAAGATATTTTAAAACTTTTGATTGAAATAACCACTATCAAATATCTGCTTGTAACACTTGCTTTAACTGATAGAGGAAATTAATTTCAAGTCTTCATGATTTTGAAACAGTGTTTATAAAGTGAAACACAGCAGTTGAGGCCATGAGAATCATTGGTACTTAATTGTCTACATTTACATTAATTTCTACTGTCATACTTATGATTAATCTCTAAATGATATTCGAAGTTATGACAGACTTTTCCCTTAAGTTACTTATGACCTGTTTTTGAAGTTACAACAATGCTCACACACTCATGCACACACACACACAGTCACATGATTGTATTTGGGGCACTTAGCAATTGGCTCACTTTTATGGCCATTTGCAGTAGCCCATGGTCACTCTACTGCAATTTACAATGTATTTTGCTGGTGGCATTTACTTCCAGTTTTTCAACAAAAGATACCATTGGAAAAGGTGGATTTGCTTAACAACCATGGCACTTGCTTAACAACTGCCACCAAAAACTGTTGAAAAAATTGGTCTGGCCATGTGATGCCTTAATTACAACTGCAAAGACTTACAGCTGTAATTCAGGCATTAAGTCTGGTCATAAATTGAGGAGTACCTGTATTAACATAGTATGTTATTTCCAAACATGTTAAGAAAGGAAGAAAAACTCAGTCATACAACAAAAGACTCTGTTTTGCATTTATTAAACTTAATGGTACTTGGCAAATTAGTCATACTGCCTTTGACCAAGCCTCACTCCAAACCCTCTACATTTCAGTTGCAATCCTAGTGGAATTGTCATCTCACCAAGCAAGGTGGGAAGAGCTTCACAACAGACAGAGCATATAACCTTTCAACACATACAGTATGTTCAGAGAAGAATATTGATCACTTCACAAAATGAGCCTGCAAAAGGTATTCATAGGTTTGATATCTGTTTACAAATAGCATGAGACACATAATGTTTCTCACAAACACACACACACACACATTCTTAAATTTCCAAGCAAGCCTTCATTAATTCTATATAATTTTAGGTGCTTCTATATTTTTGTAATGTGCAGATAAACAAAACATATCCACTGTACCTTTGAGGGAAACCCAATACTGTTTCCATTTCCTCCGTGTGGCTAACTCCACCTTCTTGTTCTTTTTATGGACAAGGAAGTTTTTCACTGCAAGAGCTCCAGCTTTCCTTACTGTTCCCTGCCCAGCTGTAAGAAGAATATCCGACTGTCCTGGAGAACTCAAAGTCCCACTGCTCTGTTCATCACTCAGAGTAGAGCCCGCCTCATCCAAATTGTCATTGGTGCTGCTCAACTCCAACTCTCGCCGAAAGTTCTCATAGATTCCCTGACGGGCCCCATCTCCAGTTGAAGAACTGCCACTGTCACTACCAGCAAAGGCTCGGCTGGTTGTTGGTGAGTAGCTGGAGTTTGTGGCATTTGAACGTCTAGAAAGGAGGTCTGTGTCTGTTGTTGCACCCTCAATTCCACTGTCAGCAAATTCACTTCCATCTCCTGTATTAACATCCTATTTAAAAATAAAAATAAAAGCAACATGAAAAAATGCTCCAACTCAGTCTAGGTACTAAAAAGAATTTTTTTTTGGCAGTTAAATTCTATTCTTTGCTGTCTACATAGAGTTGTTTCATCTAACTTAACACTCATTATGACCACCTAGTACAGGAACCTTCATTCAAAAATCAGGGATTATACCATTATAGTTCTACGTAAAATATATTTATCTTGCTTGCTAGTTATTTTTTTAAAACTTTTTATTAAAAAAAAATAACAAATAAAATAGTTTATTGAAAACAAGTGCCTTTTAAAAATTTAACATTTTAAACTGTTGTGGATTTCAGAGGGAGAGATTTAACCACTTGGCCTTAAGTTTTAAACTATTCATTCAGCATTTTAAATTGATTTGAAATGGTAATATAAACACAGAAAATGAAAGCTCTTCTAGTCCTTACTGATGCTAAATTTTAGGGCTGTTTTCTTGCAGTTGCTGATGAAACTCACAACCACAATAGGTGGCATTACCTTAATAATAGTAATAATTGTGTACTAAATTAAAACATCTTAAAGGATAGACAAATTCATCAAATTTATACTCCAAAATCATATTTCATATTTATTTAAATATATTGGTGCTTCTTCCTATGTCATCAGGTAAAAGTGCTGTAGAAAGAAAATTATTAAAATAAATGCAATACAATCAAATACAAGATTCAAAATTGCTATGTATATGAAATGAAAGAATGTAAGGAAGAATTTATAACATACGTTAAAGATTTAAGGCCCTTAGCCAAGTAAGCATCTAAATTTTAAATGCAGAATTTATGTATTAATATTTATTATTAATTCTTTACAATTAATTGTGATTAAGGCTCATCTGTTGATCTATGTATTTAAGGTCACAGTAGCAAAAGAATCTATACATTCTGGGTAACACAAATGGTAACAAGAAAATCATGTCTTTTAGAATATATATGACAAAATACTGTACAAATAACTTGTTTAGAGACCTTATTTTCCCCTGCAGAGATAACTATAAAGGACAATAAAACAAATAATGAGACAGATTTTTTTAGTCTGGAATTGACTCAAGTAGACTGAATCTTTCTGCCAGAGGGACGTGATGGTTCATCCCATCAATCTTTGCTATTGACAAAGGTTGCCTACGGGTTTGGGATATCTGATACAGCTTTTATGGTCATATTGCTTAAATAACAGGCCCTCTGGTACAGTATCTATTTTCAACCTCCTATTCCATGCAGCAAATTCAAAAACTATTATAGTTTGCCTTATTGTGCATGTATTAACCAAACCAATACTCCACCTATACACCTATAGATATCAGTATGTTGTGGTTAAGGTCTGGAATAAATGTGGTAGTTCTCCCTTATGTGTAGAAGCCAGCTGAGTGACTTTCAGCTAGTTAGTCTCTCCCAGCTTTCTATCTACCAACCTTGATTGGGCCAGAGAGGTAAATTATGGTCTACAACTTTCAATTAATAGGTTTTCACCTTGCAATGGGCTTATTTGGGATAATAATAATGATGGCGATTTACACATACACATATGAGTGTATGTCTGTATGAATGTCTTACAATTATTCAGCAGAGAAGTATTCTTTCTCCACCTTAAATCTCCATCTATGCTAATTTCCACCTTTAGAAAGCAATCGAGAGATATAAATTTAAATCAGAAGTGTAGAGTTTAAAACATTTCTTAAGGAACTTTGCACTGGACTTGTCTGTTCTTTATCTCATGAATACAAATTGCTAGAATATAAAACTGATAAAATATTTCATTTTGAAATAAATTTTGGATTTTATTAATATTCAACAACTGTAACATATTGCTAATCTTCTTTAAATTAGAAATCGTCCTCACAAGAACACAAAAATGTAAGACCTTTTTTTGAGGTGGGGTTGAAAGCAATCTTAATATAGTAAGGATGTCTAATGTCTGATACACATTTTAGATGCATTCTTATATACTAAAGTTCATATATTATATCTCTTCAGTTTGTCACGTGATTATTTTTCTCCTAAGTAAATGCATATAAAAAAGCTGCAGTATACATTTTCAAATGGCTAATTTTGTTAGTAAACTATATATTCTTACAATATAACCATAATAATGGGGAGCTTGAGTTCAAAAATAAAGAGACAAATTCCCCAGCTAGAGGTTCAAATTTAATTTCTTCCCAATATGACTGAATGCTGTGAATAAACCAAGTGCTTGAACTGATCCTTAGGCAGAATTCGAAGTGGTGAGGAATAAACACATAAATTGCAACCAAGACATTTCTGAATGCCTGTAAAATTGTGAATCGTATCTGGCTGATTAGGAATACATTCAAGAATAAATACTCCCTTTGCATATCCTGAAAACATTTTGGAAATCTGATATAAACAAAATAACTCAGACCCTTGGGATATCATACAAATGATTCTCACAAAAAGCCACAGAAACAGAAACATGAACTTTCAGGGCAGATTTCCATAAGTAGCAGTGGATAACTGTAGGATGTGCTACATTCAGTGAAATTAGAGCAATCAGCTGTTCCCAGACAATCTGAATGACCTTCAAACAGACTGTTAGGGACTAAATCTGGAAATGCAAACTGCTGCATTGTCATACTTTTCCATGCATATAAACAGAAACAGGAACTTGCAGAATTGGAGAATTTGTTTTGTTCAATTCTGGTCACCAAACAGCAAAAATGACAGTTGTATCAAAACAAGTTCTCAGTTCCTGGAAACAAATTATTTTAAATTATTGTTCACTGTCAGATACAGGTTGAAATGATAACAAACGTTTTTAAAAGATGTAAATAGGAGGTGGTGAATTTATTTTAACTATTTTATGGTATCAGGATCAGAGGATTCCAGTTCTGGGACTGGACAAGTGACTGGTGATTAGCCATGAGTACACTATCAGCTTTATTTCAATGTTGGGTTTATGTCAGCTTTAGAGCAACACAAACCCTGCAGCTCAGGCCAAACTGTCAAACTTGATTAAAAATGAGAATCTCTCTGAGGATTATATATTTCTTGTGGTTAGTTATAAGAAAAAATGGGTCGACTTTATAAGTAATTAATTTATGATTCTATCACTAAACGACCTTTACTTAGATGATTTAAACATTTCTGGTTTAATAAAGTATAGATACTTAAATAACGGTTTTCTTCTTATTTTGATAAACAATTTTTCAGTTTTTCATATTTGATTTTTCCCCATTTTTCTAATAATCCAGAATATTAATGAGAGAATAGGCAACTAGAGTTAGACTATAAATATTTAAAATATAAACTAGAGACATTTTAAATTTAATTTTATAATAGAAATGACAATTCAAAATGAATTGTGTTGGGTTACAACTTTGAAAATCCTGTTAGTATCAGTTCTTAGTTTCTCCCTCCAGAATTCAAAACATAATTTAGTATTGGTTCATACCGTATTAGAAACAAGTTTTTATACTGAACTAGTAAGCAGAAGTTCTACTTATTATTCATAGACAATGATTTTGTTCTGCTTTAGGGTTTTAAGTTCTATTTTTTAAATAATATTAAAAATGAAAAAATAGAATGAGAAATATCTCTAAACAAATAATTAGCAGGGGGAAGGGTGATGCTAAAAACTCTCAGATTACTGTCATTTGTATATAATAGAGAAAAGCAATCCTAATTGATTGATTGATTGAGCATATGGCAAGCAATCAGAACATTCAGTTTAAGAGATAGTTGGGCAGTGTGACCTAAAACTGCAAAAAGTGTGGCATTGAAGAACTATCTACTTTTTCTACCAATCAGCTGACCCTTTTTGTTTTTCTGATAGGCTAGTCAGATTGATCAATGAGAAGAGAGGAGACACACATTGTACGTGACAGTTGGAAACCGTCAGCTTCCACTGGTCCATTATCAGAAAGATGGCAGCTTCCTTGTCTTCTCTGTCTTCCAGCAAGTCTGGAATGCTATTAAAATACCAATCAAGTAAACATTGTTTATGAACTGTGACTCACATTAGAATGTCCAGATGTAGTATTTGGAGATCTTAATCTGTTTTATGTGAAAAGTGGTCTATCAGTCTTTCCAAATCTGTGATGTATAGATCATAGTACAACAGTTACGGCAGACTGTCTCCAGTACAGCTATCAAAATAAGTTCATATTATATATATATTTTAAAAATAGCCAAAATCTCACAAAATTGCTCAGTATCAATAATAAATATTATTTAATTTTTGCATCTAATGGGAACTACTTGTGCCAGGATATCCATACCATTATGTTGCTGGTCCCTGGTTTATGCAATAATCCTTAACAAACTTTCAGAGATTTGGATAAGTTATAGAAAATGTACTTGACCCATTTAAAAATGTGGCATTGATTAATGAACACAGATGCTTTAAAAATGTGAATCTATAACCTGCTCCTCAGCTGTGAAGCCATAATTTACTCATACCTTCACAGTTTGAATAACAGATGTAGATAATACTACATCAAATGCTGTTTCAGCTGCATCTTATTCCATCTCACATGCTTCAAGCAAGCTGTCAATCACTGCTTCTCTTTCTATTCATTTTCATGAGTTGCCTCATTTTTTTAAAATGGCTTTCAAAAAAGTGTATTGCAGCTTCAGGCACTGAGTAACTTTGATTTCATGCTGTACTCCATACCATTGTTTAAACACTATATTAAAACTAAGAAAACAATTACATATTTCAACTGGCATTTCAATATGTTATGATTAATTACGTTGAATTGAAAGGGGTTCATTAGAAGGTCACATAAAGCATTATCCTTTAAAATATATGTATAGTTCAGTTATCAAGCAGGTGACTTATTCTCCCCCAGCCTCAGCTGTTATGACCAATAAATCACTCCATCCAACAAACCATGGGAGTGGTTTTCTAAGTAAGCTTAAATTTAGAATTCTTTACAAGCTACATTATGACATTCCACAAAGATTTCACTGTAAATTTGTTTGATTTGTTATTCTTGTCAGTGTTTTTAAGGCAGGAAAATTATACTGTGTGATATGTCTTCTTCTGCATGGGATTGACCTGCATATAAGAAATAAGATTCTGGAATTTGTGTCTGTGGCATGGCATAGGAAAGCCATATACTGGCATCTTTTTGACAGATACCAAATATTTGAATATCACAATTCTGATCTTTTGTATGTGCCATATTAACAAGAAGCAATGCAGACTGGTTGATGTCAAAGGAAATACATGAATCACATATACATCAAGAAATAAGTCATATCAGTATTGTTTTCATATAAAAGTGGACCATAAAAAAGCATTTGGATTAATTCTGTACACCCAAACTCTGTTATAAAGAGGTGTTCACGTTCAGACTGCAGTCAGCTCATAATACATTGAACTGCTGGTGTTTTTAATGGTTTTAATATAGTTTTTATGTTGTTTTAATTCTTTATTAGGGATATAAGATAAGTGGTTATATAAATGCTCTAAATAAATAATTACCATATTTTTCGGAGTATAAGACACACCTGAGTATAAGACGCACCTGAGTTTTTGGGGAGGAAAATAGGGGGG
>JANHFT010010459.1:105952-118814 GCA_032467955.1 Pseudoxenodon macrops | reverse complement strand
AGAAAGCAGCTATCTTTCTCAGGCGTATTTGTCTATTCATGGAACATTCGCAAACAAAGCTGCAGATAAAACTGTCAAATAAATGATTCATCCCAGTATGAAGATCAATCCTACACAAAACTATAAATAGAAAGTTAATTATCCCTCCCCAAAGACCTTGTATCTCTATATAACTGACATGTCACATCCTCCAAACAACAATAAAATCAGCAAATGAGAACTAGGAATTAATAATCTAAAAAAGGCGGAGTTTGGAATAGCCACTATGCATTACAATACTCTCTAAGGTCATTAGGCATTTTGATCTCCAATTCTCAGAATCCCTAGTAGACAATGGGAATAAAACACAAAGCAGACACAAGGATGGAGCTCTGCAGGATGAAGGGGAAAGCACTAGAGATTTTTTTTCTCATGACTAGTTCATATCTGCTACTTTAGATAGGAGAATGACCATCAATGCCCTTTGATGTGCTAACACAGTAGGGTACAATGAAGAGTAATGTAATTAAAAGATGCCACAGGATGTACAGTTGTCAATCATGGTAATAATTGTGGTGGGGTTTCTTTTTATTGTGTAAATATAATTCTTGATACATTGTTATCTCTAGTACAATGATATTTATATAATATACTTTAAATTGTTAATATTATATTGTTTAGATACCAAAGTGCAGCGTGGTAGCCTAGTGATGAAGACACTCTCCTCCCACTCAGGAAGTGGAGAGTTCAAACCTAGGTACTGGCACATGTTTCTCTCCTAGGGCACAAAGAATAAAATCTGCTGCCAACTCCACATAGGCATCAAGAAGGGCATCCAGCCAGTAAATACTCAGCTCCACCCAGTAAACCTGGCTCTATTCTGAATTAAGGGATTACAGGATTGTAAAAAGAAAAAGTGTATTGGATACAAAAAAGAGGGGAGAAAGCTGGATATTCTACCATTATTAATTATGGTGTATTAATTACCAGTGTTATTACCATTACAATCATAATGTTTTAATTGTAATAATCCAAAATATTTTTGTTTCTTATGGCTATGAACAGAGAGGATTAAGAACAAATATGAAGTTCTACTATTCTGCTTAATAAATGGAATGATTGTTACATTTCTTTGTATGAATTAGTTGTCAGGGTTCCAAGTAACACCCCCAACGAAAGAAGGCTAGGCATTCCTCAAAAATCCATTTTATTAGAGCTGTCATATTGGCACATTTGGAAAAACCCGAATCTGAAAGCTTCCAAGTTTTCCCCACCCAAAAGAAAGTCCAGGTCCCTTCCCCTGCACCCACATGTCCATCAGATGGTCCAATCCAGGGGCCAGCAACCTGCAGCTCTGGAGCCGCATGTGGCTCTTTCATCCCTCTGCTGCATCTCCGTCGCCAGTCAGCTCCACAATTGATAGGGCTTTCAGTTAGAATAGGTAGAGGAAAAAGGATGCCACGTTAGGAGAAGACACTATGGTGGGGGAAACCGAACTTCTGGTTGGCTCCAGAATTGAATGGAGGGCTTCCTGTTAAGGCCTTTGTGGCTCTTTGAGGTTTTAAGGTTGCTGACCCCTGGTCCAATCAATGCACTGTCCTAACTGGAGATCCTCCCAGCCACACCCCTCCAGGTGCAGGGCAGATGACCTTGACTCTCGGAGAAAGGAATGTTATTATAACTATATATATCTCCCTAGCTCCATACAATCCCCCCTCCCATCTTGGGCATTGGATCTTCAGACCTGCCATTAGTTCTTCAAGTAAGGCAGAGGAGAGCAACAAGTGACCTGCAGATCACACATATCTCCAGCTTCTTTTGTAGACCACTACCAAATTTAGAGGTAAAACACTTTCACCCAATTAATGGTCATTTTATCTTTTACAACCAGGCTCAACTTTAAACTAAGATTTAAAATAAGCCATTTAAAAAAGGAAAATCCTGATCTACCGATTTCAACTACCTTTTATGATGGAGAGGAGGGATGAGAGGAGGAGAGAGCAAAAGCCAATCAAGCTCTGACTGAACAAGTAATCTCTCTGCAGTGTTTTAGCTAAACATTTTCTTTCAGGACTGCTTAAATAACCCACAACCTTAACTGAGTCAAAAAGCATCTAGCTAATTATGTATTTTTCAGAAAAAAATCTCCCTTCTCATAATCTAGGAATCTCCCAAATTCTATCCTGGCTCTAGCCTCCACCTGCCAGATCTAGGCACTTTCAAAATAAGTTTCCTAGTACTCTACCAGCTATAAACAAATGTCAGTAAATAAACAACAAAACAGATTTGGAATCATTTTATTACTGAAATGGAACTGGCCTATCATTAGTTTAATGCCCACTCAGAATAACTGAAGAAAAGAATGAGATGGTGTAGAGCAGCCCAGAGAAAGAAAATATGCAGCAACCATTAGGAAAATGTGAACTTAATCCTGAAAATAGGAAAGCTTGAGAAAGTAAGTTAAGATTGTCTCACCTTGACTCTCCTGGATAGGAGGAGGAGGAGGAAAGGAGAAATTCTATCAGGCTTTCACAATTCTGCTACTATAGCCCATACCAATAAAGTTATAATATTTCTTGGATGTCCTAACATGTCCTACCTCAAGCGGCTTTTACTTTGATAAGGTAGTAACAAAATATCTGCCCTCACAACATAATTGACCTAAAAAATCAAAGAGATATGAGTATTTTGCAAAAAATCAGGATATAAATATAATCAAAATATTAATACATGAAGAATTTACATCACAGCCTAAAGAGTGAGCCAGGTACAGACACCTACAACTCATCTGCACCAATTCACCAATTGGTGAATTCCACCAATTCATTACCCAGTAAGTAGTCAGATCTTAACTATTTTCAGGTCCAATAATCCAAGACTATGATTCCACAAAGCTAGCAGTTTGCATAAACTTTCATGTCATATTTTAATAATTTCATTTTTTATCTTCAATGGAAGAAACAAATAGTCACACAAGCCTCTGGAGGGTAAAAAAACAGCCCAACGGACAAACCGGAAGTCCATTCCCAAACTTCTGGTTTGCCCGTAGGGCCGTTTTTTGCCTTCAGGAGTTTTCAGGGAAGCCTCCGGAGAGTGAAAAACAGCCCAACAGGCAAACCGGAAGTCCCGCTGGGCCATTTTTCACCCTCTGGAGGCTTCAGCCTCCTGAATCCTGTGCAGGGCAAAAAACGGACCAATGCGGGGGATGCATGGGGGAGCGGGCGGGTGCATGTGCAGTACAGTGTTCTTGGGGGGTGCTGGCACGTATGTACACACTAGTGTGCGTGCGCTGCCATTTTTGGCATGCAAGAAGAAAAAGGACATCACTGTCCTAGATAATACGTTACAAAAACAATGTAAAAATTAGATAGCTCTTAGTATCTAGGCTGCTATAAAAGTATTAACCTTTATTTTGGTTACAACTAAGTGATTCTGTGTGCATTCTCCCTAAAATAAATATATTTTTAAAAGCTAATAACTGTTTTCATCCATGGCTGAAATACATGGCTTAATTCTTAGACTTCTCTGGTTCTACTTCATCTCCTGCCTTTTGTATCATACTTTTATGAAGTGAGTTTGTTTATTCTGTCTAGACTGCCTTCCCCCCCTCCCCCATCATTCTCAATTTAAATGTTAATAGCCCTGGTTAGCTGGAAAAGATGCAGGTATTCAGCCATGATGCCATTCATGACTTGCTTAGATCTTCTTGGCCCTTGGGACTAGTGGTGCAGACATTATGGAGATGAGAAATCATCTTTGAAAGCAGACTAAAACAATCTGCTTGGTCTGAGTCTTATTTCTCTGACGCCACACCTAGAGATTTTAAAAGCATAATGAGAAGTCATTGTAATGTTTCCTCACTGTCTTAACTTTTTCATCTCTTGCTTCCCAGCTAAACAGAGCAAATTACAATACACAGAAAACCCACTGTCACTGTAAACCAGAACAGTTACTAAGGGATGATCACCACCCAGAAAAAAAGAGGAAAAAAACACATAAGAGAACAAAGCAGAATGCCAGGTTGCCTAAGGTCAGCATATGTTATTTTTTATATATAGATGCAGGTGCAGATTTAGAAATAATTACTATAATTTAGCAAGAAATACAGAACATTTCACTACAGTGGGAAAGTGCAGCCAGCAAATCTTCCATTTGCAAGATCTTTTATCCAGGCCCCAATGCTGATGCGATTAGATTAGAGTTTGCCTTTTTATAGTCTTTTGATAAGAAAAAAAGTCAGGGTTGAATTGAACACCCCTTCAAATAGAGGCACCTTCAAATGAAGGATCGCCTCCTGGAAAGTAGATCACAGTCTGTCCATAAAGACATAGTTTGCAAATTTCAAAAAATAAAATAAAATAAAGCAGTTTCATTTTTTTAATTAACACCATTATCATTAGTAGTTGTTGTTATAGTAATAGTAGTAATAATCTGCAGTTAGATTCACAGCCTAAGATTTGTAAAAACGTAATAACTGAAGTCCTAACCAAGGACTAAGAATTATTAAGGTAGTAACTAAGAATAGAGTGTTCCAAGCAAGGAGTAAAATTAGGATGTTCAAGTCAGATAAATTCAAAATTTCCAGTGAAGACGTCCTTTAGATATTGTTCCAAGGGCTCCAATTGCAATTGGTTTAACAGCATATTTATTTTTCCATGGCATTATTATGGTTGGTCACCCAATCAGCTAGATATTTAAACTGCATTTGGCATTTTTTATCCACCTATTGAGTTCTTCCCAAAAACGCCTGAGGTAGGCAGATGTTGTTTAATAATAGTAAAAGTAATGCCGCAGGATGTTAGCTGTAAAACTGCCTTTTTCAATTGACATGGTGATTTTGTCACTGTGAATGGTGTTCAAGTGGTATTATTAAGTGGGTAATCTAGAAACAGACTGTTAGTGGAGATTATTGTTATAAACCAATGACTTGCAAGAGGGGGTATATAAAGTCTGGTCTACAGTAGATACAGAATACTTACAGCCCTTCTCTAAATAATAAAAACTTAGAATAAAATTAATGCTACTTTAAATACATGAGTTTAATGTCCTTAAATGTTCTCAATTATAAAAAATTCAGAGTATGCAAGAATGCTCATTTCAATCAAAATATTGGTTTCCATTTTTTCAGAAAGAGAAAATGAGAACAGACACAGATGAATGGCTCTTTGTTTGCAGATTTTAACTGCAGAAAATCGGCATTATCTTCTTAGGCAAACCTAATCAAAGGTGACCTATTAGAACCCCTTCATGGCTAATATTCTAATCTCCATGTATGTAGAAATGCTCCTATGAAAATTAGTATCGACTGGGAATATCCAGTAGCTAAAGGTTTACAAGATAGTTAGGAAATATTGAGTTCCCAATATATATTAACCAGGCAAGAAAGTTAAAAAGCCACCCAGAAAAGGAGAAATTTGGTGATACTCCAATTATGAATATTCCAGTTTGTAGTGTTCAGGAGTCCCTGGAATAGAATAGAATAGAATAGAATAGAATAGAATAATTCTTTATTGGCCAAGTGTGATTGGACATACAAGGTTGTCTTTGGTGCATGTGCTCTCAGTGTACATAAAAGGACAAGATACATTTGTCAAAAATCATAAGGTACATGATGAAGGATGCAAAATGAATTTGATTGAGATAGTGCTGGTTTACACCAGTGTGTATACTAACAAATCTCAAAATAATGTAAACTATCATATTAGATGATACAAGTTAGTCCCAAACTATTTTGGTAAATTTGCTTAATACTGGGAGAGAATACACTTCAAATAATACATATGTGATAAAATATACTATTTCTTCTGTGTTGTACAACATTATAATTTGAAGGTGCATTTTCTCCCATAATTAGATAATCCTTTCCAGTTTACCTTTGTTTTTTTAACCCATTATAAAAACATTTTACTTTCACCACCTACACTAGGTAAGCTTTGTTACATTATTTAAACAGATCAAAATGCCATCTCTCTTAGATATCTAAAGGCTATACTTAACATGCTGTAGGAACTGTTCTGTTGCTATCCACTATTCAGTTGTGATAAATAATGCAGCTGTTTCCTAACAGGTTTTCTGAAGAGTGAAATTAGTATATGTTGAAATTACTACATAGCCCATGAACAAATTGCTGTTCAGGGATTATTCAGAACCTGATTATAATAAAAAAAAAGAACTCTTGTATAAGATCTACCAAACAAAATCACAATCTATAGAAAAATAGATAAAACCTTCTAAAAATAATGGTCTATCAGTGAGGATCAATATTATTTCATCCATTTCTTCATGATATACTGAAATAAAGATTTATTTAACAAACTCATGTTGTATATATGCACCAAACCATATCCAGACATATCTATTCTATTCCATTCCATTCCAAATATTTCCAAGTTTTTTAGCTGCTTTCTCTGACAGGGAGAAAAAAAACAAATGAGGCTCATCAAACAGATATAAACCAGGATTCTTCAGAATTCTGGTTTAACCAGATAAACTTTTGGTACTATGGTGCTGAGTCCAGGTCTCTTCCTTTGCAAACATCTATGATTCTGACTATGATGTTTTTCACCAAGCTTCATGTTTTTAACTCTCACACTGACTCTGTCAACATTACAACCACTCTGTTTATATTGACAGGGATTAATATGATTGCATTATTTACCTCTCTGCTAAAAAAACCAGCTAAATTATTTTTCTAATGTTATGTTATGTATCTAAGGGCTATGTTAGTAAGCTTTGTTGAAACTGCAGGACTTAACTTTGGCTCAGATATGTCAAGCTTTCTCAATATTGCCGAATAAAAAGTTCACTCTCTAAAAGAAGAGGAAAAGAAGTCCAATTTCTCCACAGCATTTTTATAATGTATTCTTTATAAAGTTTATAAATTCTTTATACATTCTTGAGGCTTGAATTTATTAGAAGTGTTTTGTGTTCTGGCTTCTTAATAGACTCATGACAATGTTTCGCACCACAATTAAACCAACAGTCAAAGGATATACCTGCTGAATTAAAGGAATAAAAGTGTCACTTTTGTTTATATTATTAAAATTGGAGTAGGTTATAACCACACAACCATTTAAAGGCAAGATGCTTTTGGAATCAGATGGAATCAGGTGCAGTCTTCTTTACCATCTGTGACTAAAGTATAAATACTTTCAGGATTCTTAAACTTGTTCTCTACCCATTTTCCTCTTCGCTACTCCTGGAGCATTGTAGCCAGGCTGTGTTAATCTTGAACTGAGCATTCTGTCTCCTGACCTCCCTTAAAAGCCTCATGCTGAAACATTCAGCTCTATTAATAATTTATTCCTCTTATCCAGCGATGGATTATTGTTCCATAAAAATCACTGAAACATGTTGCAATCACTCATGCACAAATACCCAGAAAGACATTCCGAAGAAAAGATGGTTAAACCAAGATCCACTCCTGCACATTCACTATTTTAAATATTAATCTAAAGAACCTGGATATAGCAGTGATTTTAAAAAACTTATTCTGATTAAAAACAAATAACCGGTTGAAAGTTGCAATAGTTGATAAGCTGGTATTTCGTCTATGCAACTTTATTGCTACCTGTATTGGTTTACTTGCCCTGTCAGTTTTCATAATAAAGCCAAAGAGAAGAGAACAGGGTGAAGGTAAATTAGTTTTCCACAAGCTGACCTCCTCCAGATATCCTACAACTGGTAAAACAGGCAAATTTCAATCATAACCACATATGGAGGAAAAGTTAAAGAAAGAAAGACTAAACAGTTCTTGAGACAATACTTATTATTTATACTTTCTTGCATAACAAAGAAAGATAATATTACTTCTGTTATAGCAAAAACACAATGTCGTATCCTAAAAATGAACTGATTTCATGTTGCAAGAGAATTCATGAATCATATCTGATAAAAGATGGCTCTGGTCCATGACATTTTTCTATAATAAATCTTCAAGTTCATTAGGGTCACAAAAGTCAGTGTAGTACATTTCTTTCTTGAACATTATTAGGTGTGCCTCGATTGCTTCAAACAACCAAGTATGTGCAGTTTCTCCAGGAAGTAAGAGATAATATTATGAATAACATCAGGGAAAGTTAGCTACAAATTTGCAATGCAAAGAAAGAAGATATTACTTTGCTCAGATATCCAATCTTGTTGTTTGGGTTTAGCAACTCAACTTTTGTTCTGGCTCAACATACTACATAAGATTTGCACAGACCATAATTTGCTGTACTCTAGGGCAATGAAGAGAAGGGGAGGGGAAGGGGAAAAGAATACCGAACACTGACATCTACCGGAAAATTTTTATTTTTAATATTTTAAAATAAGATAGTAGTCAATATTTTGTATCAGCCTTACATTAAGGCACTTCATAAAATCAGCATCATTCATGCACTGAAAACATAAGGGGGAAAATGTAATCTAAGCAGGGACATCCACAGTGGGAATCAATGACACAAAATAGTGGGTAAGACCAGACAATTGACAGCCTGTTAATTTTTTAACATTCATTACATATATGTAAAAAAGGTGGGCCCTTGATTGCCCAGTTTCACCTACATTTTGATGTCATTTATACACTCTGCAGATTAAAGCTAGAAAAGTATGAATCCAAGCCTCCTGGAACTGATGGGTACCAATATAGAAAATTTGCTTTAATCACGAAAGAAATAACAAATCAAGAAACAATGCTATTTGTAAAGAACGTTCTTTTTAAGAATAAATACTGTACACTAAGAATACAACTATGTATTTCATAAACGATATGTATATCGCTTTCATCAGAAAATGTAATGGAATGACCCAAGCAAAGCACTACCAGTGTCTTCATAAAGCTAAAGAAAATGTATTTTGTTTGCGTAACCATGAGATATCAGTCCAAGTAACAAAATGTTGGGCCAGTCATGAAGTTCAAAATGCAGCTATTGCTATAATATCAGGCAATCTGAGCCAGAGCTTAACACCTCAACCTGTTGCTCTCTGAATACGTTGGGTAACAACTTTTTTCCCCATTTTCAGCCAGCAGCACCAGATTGGAGAAGACTGGCCTACACCATTCTATCTTAACTCAGGTTTATTGCATTTTGAAACTGATTTCAACTAACAAGCCATTCTTTGTAAAATACACTTTATTGCAGTGTCCAAGTAATTTCTTTCCTTAAACTTTGCTATCAATTTTGAACATCATCCAACTATTATTAATAATTAAATGTATATCCTACGCAATGATCTGAACAGTTACTAATAAAAACACTGAAAACAAAACAAAAATAAACAACAGAAAAGTGAAGAGCGAAGATAGCAAGGCTGACTTAAAAAAATAGGATTTAAAAGAAACACAAGTCAAAAACCTTTGCTACTCACATTTCATTCTCTCCTAAAGGAAAGAAACTTCAACTTGAAAGGAAACATTTCAAATTAATGTTAAAAAAAAAAAAGCTGCCATAATTGCACAAAATGATTTTAAACAGCTGTGCTTTGGAATACTTTGCAAATCTAAATGGGACAGGTTCAAGCCCTTCCTGTAACTAAAATGAAACTTTCCCTAGGAAGAATCCTTTCGGATGCCATGAACCCTGCGGGCCTTGCTGAATGGGAATAAGCTACAGTTTCTGAAGGCATGAAGGTGCAGAAAGCAAGTATAAATATTGCAGAATCACATTCCCAATTTTCAAAGGTTCAGTACTCACAGCAGAATCTTGACTGAAACTGGAAACTTGCACAAGGTAAGCTTTAAAGGTAACTCAGGTGATAACCTATAATTATACAGGCAAGCAGCTCAGGGAAAAGGCGCATCTTTAATATGTAACATGAAACGTACTGTCTTCCCTGCCTCTCTGGAAATACTTTACTCAATCATTCCCACTGCATCAAATGTCCTTTTTGAAAAAGTCTCACATTTCAGGTCTATAGATAAATGATAAAAAGATAGGGGGGAAATGACAATATCTAAGGCGTATTTGTATAAAATAAACAGAAATGGACACCTTTCAGCTTCTAACAAGGAAGAAAATTAGACATGTGAAAACACAAGGAATACACTGTAATTAGCATACCAATTATCGCAGCAACCACTCGTATACATTTTTCCTCAATCCCATTTTTTTGCATAGGGCTATAAGCACACCCAATAGGAGAACATCTGCTGGTAGCTGCTTACCTCTTTCCTCAGTGGCAGAGATATATTCTCTGCTCTCATTTCAGAAAGCAGCCAATTCTAGCAACAAAAATGAGGAAGCATGAATCTTTCATTCCGTTTCTGGCACAGAAAGTGGGTGTAACTTGTTAAGTTCCATGCTAAGTGGGAATGGGTCATTTGGGTGTATTTGTAAAGTTTCCTCTCCTCCCCCTCCCCCCTCCTTTTCTCTAGAATAAAAGGCTTTTCTTTTCTTCACCCATTTTGTCATACAGAGGAAAGCAGGCTGGGGGTCTCCTTCAGTTTCCTGAAATCTAAATACCTAAAAAACACCACCTCACAGCAGAGGCAAAAAAGCTTGGAAACAACTGCAGCTTTAGACAATCACTGAAGAAACACAATGAGTTGAATAAAAGGCCAGGCCAGCTCTCCAGGAGTGCTGGGTTGCCAAAGACGTTGACAGCTATAATGCAACAGATAGAGAGAGGGAAGCCTGGTCCACAAGTGAGAGACTGCACCCATGCGTCTTTGACACATGGCGAAGCAACAGGTCGATCAGGAAAGTCCATACAAAGAGCAGGCAAAGACAGTTCCTGACTCATAACTGGATTAGGTGTCACAATGTCTCTGCCAACCAACTGTGGAATAAAGAATGCCTTCCTGCCACACCCTTTTCAATTTATGCTCTTTTTAACACTTGGAAGACCATGAGAAATTTACCAAGACAAGCATCACTTGGGAAAAGGGAATTATATAAATCTGAATTTTTCTGCCAGAAAATTGAAAAGCTTTTGATAGTCATATCAAAATACCATTTTTACTCAGATATATTGCCTTTCTCACACATATCTAATATCTAAGATGTGACACACTTAGCAACAATTTGCCTGTTGCTCTATTCATCTCCACAATAAACTTTAGGTAGAGTTTTAAGAATATTAAAGGATACATTTTCTTTATATTTAAAGAAAATGTATCCTTTAAAACCCAGTTATGCTTCTCAGTAAAAGGAGTCTGGAAGAAGACATGGGTCCATTCTGTAACTTCAAAACTTCCTCCCATCTACTGGCGCCACCAAATTTAGACTGTAAAACTCCAGTCAACTATTAGATAATAGAGAGAGCTGCAGAAATTATTTTTGTTTCAACTTGCAATCATCAGGATTTTAAACTTTAACTTCTTTTAAATAAAAGATATTAAATCCCACTGCATCAATTTACATTGTACCAATATTCAATCTTGTTTTTAACACACCCTGAAGGGAAATTCTACATGCATCCTTTTTAATAACTGCAATTTGAATTTAGGTTTTACAGAATGTTTCACTTCTAAAGACAAACAATGCCTCCCAAATGTATTGCTGAATTGACAGTGTCATCCAGCAGCCCTGCTTAAGATGGCTAATTTCCTTTCAGAGAAAAGACAACAGGTAGATCTCCATCTGGTTGTTGTAGCCAGTTATCACAGGACTAAAAACTCAGATTCACTAAAATTTTGATTTTTCGTGGACAAAATCTAGAGATTAGATTTTGCAATTTCATTCCAGATTGTCTGGGACTCCTTATCGCCTGTAAACTATGATGGTAAATAAAAATGGTGAACTGTTGTTTGTCCCTGGCCTTTCGTGTGCTTGGCCCTCCTGGCTCCTTCAGAGGAAAACATGACAACTTGGATCTAGGAGGTGGCCCATTCCTCACTTTGGAGATGGTAATGTTCTTGAAATCTTGAAAGTGGTTGTAGATCACCCACTTCTGGATCTATCAGTATTTGACAACAAATGCCCAATTTTGAATCTCCTCTTCTTTTGAAAAGTTATGAACAGTGTAACATTAGCGGTTTAAGGAAATCAAGTGATTATAATACTCTTTTTAGCCAGGGAAGTCTGGATAAGTTGTGAAGATGGCACTGATCTTCATTGTGGAAAACGTTTGTTGTGACTTGGATGGGAACAATGTATCCATATGGGTCCTTTCAGATTTCTCTCCAGGCTTAGATACCATCAACCATGATATTCTTTTGGACTGCTAACAAGAAAGGGATCATAATTACAGCTGTTCTACTCCTTCCTCATAATACATTTCCATTCAGTGGGGAGGGTAGCAAGAGGAAAGATCAACCAAGTAGCTGCTCATTTTTGCGATGCCACATGATTTGGTCATTTCCCTTTTGCTTTTTAACATTTACATAGAATTGCTGGGGAAGGGCTTATATTACTCCTAGATGGGCAAGTAGAGACCAGGAGCAAGAGGGCCATTGGTCCTGCTCCACCTGATGTGCCAACTGAATCAGGGGTGGGTTCTAACTTACCTCGCCACTGGTTCGCTTCCTCCTACGCTGCGTGGGCGCGTGCGCATGCTTTGCACACACGCACATGCACAGTGCAAAAAAATTACAAAAAATTCCCACTCCCAAAAAGGCCAAAAACAAGATGGCAATGCATGCACAGTGCCAGAAACTCGGCTTCTGCACATGCGCAGAAGAAAAAAACCTGGGGGGGAAATCCCCCCCAAAAAAGATGGTGGCATCCACCGGTGAGAATCAGTTCCATGACATCACCAGCGGCTTACTACCTACTCTATAGAACCGGTCCAAAGCGGTAGGAATAAGAGGACTTTGGGACAGTAACTCATGTCCTCATCACTTACTATGACTACAGTATGGCTTCCTTAGATCATTTGGAAGTTGCAATTGGTTCAGAATATACTGATCAGTTGCTATGGTATACTCACTGATGTGCCATCTGTGGGAAAACCCTTAGGAGCA
>JANHFT010010459.1:83795-100340 GCA_032467955.1 Pseudoxenodon macrops | reverse complement strand
AGTGTACATAAAAAGACAAGATACATTTGTCAAGAATCATAAGATACAACACTTAATGATAGTCACAGGGTACAAATAAGGAATCAAATCATACTAGGAAACAATCAATATAAATTGTAAGGATTCTAATATCTTGAAACTTTGCCCACTGTTTTACATAGCCTCTTGTTTCTAATATATCAGAATGTGGAGACCTTAGAATGAGAACTAAAGGAAAGTGAGCAGAATGGAGAATGGAAACAGAAGAAAGAATTAGTTTACAGAAACAATGCAAGCACAGTTCTTCATTCACATTGGAGGTGGGTTCATTCCCTTCCTTACAAAAGAGAAAAATCTATCATGATACAGGAAAGAAAACTTGGCTTCTTACATTAACCAAAGAGTGCACAACTCTAAGAAACAAATAACCAATGGCTTTCCAGGTGCATAACTATAACTCCCAGTGACGTTCTAAGAGATGTACTATATCGTTCAATCATGGTTTCTTCAATTCAACCTTTTTTAATGACTTTGATGAAGAAACAAAATACTTGTTAAAGTTGCAAATGACACAATGTTGGATGGTATAATCAATACAATGAAAGAGAGAAATTAAATTCCAAATAAAATTGTGTATTTTTCTTCCTAATGTTTAAACTGTTCGTGCTGGGAACTTTTGAGCTGAATTTATTTGCTGCTGTGTTTCTAAAAAAATGCCATAGATACCCTGTAGGTACCATGGAATCAGTACAAACTGCCTTAGTTCCTCCATACTCATAATTTCCTGCCAGCACATTAATCATTGTAATCTAGCTGTACAACAGCAACTTCCACAACCAAAAGCAAAACTTGGTAAATTAAAGAACTAAGATAAATTCAGGAGTGTAGGTTGAGAGATATCTGGCTTGAAAACATTACTTGTGAAAATGATTTTGGAATGATATTTGGAACGCTGACAAGTAGTTGATTGCAGACTGAGTATAATAGCATTTGGCAATAGCACTTAAACTTGAATACTGCTTCATAGTGCTTTAAAACCTTCTCTAATGGTTTTATAGAGTTAGCATATTGCATCCAACTATCCGGGTCCTCCTTTTACTGGCCTCGGAAGGATGGAAGGAATCAACCTTGAGACAGTGAAAATCGAACTGCTGGCATTCAGAAGAATTAGCCTGCAATACTGCATTCTAACCACTGCACCACTACAGCTAGTTAGTAATATGATTTTAAACATCATGGAAAATATAGTTTCTACTTTACTTGGAGCTTGATCAAAAAAACCTATCCTGGGCACACTTTAAGAAAGATCAGTGTCACCTCAACAGGCTTGGAGAAGAACAGCAAGTATTATCAAAGGATTAAAAACTAAGCCTACAAAGAGAGATTGAAGGAACTGGGAATGGTTCACCATGAGAGAAGATTGAAAGGGATATGATAGCATTCTTGAAATACCTGAAGCAGTGTCACACAGAAAAAAGTCTTGACATACCTGTCATCATTCCAGAGTGCAGGACAAGTGAATTCATTCAAGCTATGGGAAGGCAGATTCCCATATCTGAAATTATGGGGGGGGATCCCTAACAGTAAGAGTAGCTCAACAGGGAAACGAATTGTCCAGCAATTAATTGGGCTGCTTTTCATTAGATGTGTTCAAGTAGAGACTAGATAATTTGTCAGGGATGCTTTAATTGGTATTACTCCACTGAACAGGAGTGGGAATTTATGGCCTAAATTGCAGCTTCTAAATCTATGATCCAAAGAGATGATCTGCCAAAGGTTATCTACCTCAGTTTTCTACCTTTTTGCCTGAAGACATGATATAGCAAAATCAAATGGGACACAACTATCAACCACAAAACTTGTTGCTTAAAATCCTTACTTTCTTTTTTCCACTTCGTTCTTTTTCCATTTTGTATTTATAAAATTTCACGTTTACAGACAGGAACTGACATCCTTCAAGCAGGTATAAAGCTATTGAGCATTTAATAATTGTAAAAATTGGGGAGGGAGAGACAGGTTCAGGCAGAAATCCCCTATTCAGAATCATCTCAGGATATAAAATATGTCCAACTTGTCTGTCTGTGTTAAATGTTCTTCAGCCCAAATCCAGTGCTCATTTTGGTGCCAAAGCCTTGTGCCCCATTAGATCATATCCAGCTGCAATGGCTCTTTAGATGTTAAAAAATATTCAAATAATGCAAACCTTCCCTTCCCTTTCTCAAGACTGTTTCCACCCAAATTTAGGCTGAACTAAATTTTGGATTTCTTCTTTTTTTTTCCTCCTCAGAAGAGTTACAAATTTAGAGTTTTGATGACGTTTGAAAATTAGCTAATGGGGTAAAATCAATAATAACTATCAATTATTCTTGCTGATCTATTTTAAGGCGGGCATTTCCTAATAATGCACATTTCTTTAATGTCATTATCACTGTTCCTTTTAATACACAGTAATTATGGCAATACTGGGCCCCTATTTTGAAATTATGTCAAAAACAATTCCATACATCTAGAGCTGTCAACAACTCCTTGAAGAAGCAGTTTTTAAAGATGTTGTCATCATGTGCTCCATGCACATCCATACACACCTTAAATTACCATTTCCCCTTTGAAAGCAGATCAGCGCACAACCGTCAAAATACATACTAAAGTAATATTTCAAGCATGGTGACTATCTTCCATTCTGCTTCCTCATATGACCTCCCATTTTAGTTATTTCAAACTTATAAATATATGAAAGGATGGATTGGTTTTATATACAATTCAGTAACTGCTGTGCCACTATTTTTGATCCATAGGTAAGATAAGGAGGGATATATATTAAATTAAGGAACTATTGCTACAGATGATTTGTGTAGCTACATGAGTCTGTATTTTCAGGATTGCTAATTAAATATGGTCATTACAAGAATATCAGAAACTCCCAATTGCTAATTGGAATGCCATATTATCATTTTTTCATCCTTTAATCTACTATTTCCTTAAAAAATGAAAATAAATTGCTTCAGAAACACTTTAAAAGCTACAAGAACATTAATCACTATAATCAAGTCTCTCTTTTAAATCTTTTGTTGGAGAAATATTTCAGGTGTTGAAAGCAAAATTTGTGACTCTTAAGATGATTTCTCTTTGAATACAACCAGTTGATTCTTGACTACCTCGCTTCACCAAAAGAAATAAATTGGGGATGCACTAGTTCTCATTAATGAGAATGGAATCATTAGCTGTAATCTAAACAATGCTGTTAGACAATCTGTTAAAAGGAGGTTTTGTCCCCTGTTTTCTTGTTTCCTTTTACTTAAACTTGGTTACATGTAGCAGACTTCAAGTTGGATGTCTACAAAACAACTGTAGTTTAATCCATATATACGGATCACTTAAGTAAATATAACAGCACAATGAAACTAATCCATCCCATCCCAAACTCAATGTTTGGGATTTGTAAAAGATTTTTTTTTTAAGTCAGATTCGCATTCACTTCTGTTTTACATATTTCTTTTTAATTTGTCAACTAAAATCTCTATTGAGAATCACTCAGCTGTGGCTTTTAAAATGATAAAAAAGAACCATGCTGTGTGCATTCAGTTCCTTGGCAACAAGTAAATGGACTCTCAGGATCATGGCAAAAACCCAGCAGTGGCACATCTGCCTTTGCTGTTTAATCATTATAATGAGCATAATTTGTCACTTTAATCCAGTTTTGTCATGAAAAGTATTTTTGATATAATGAAAAATGAAGTTGTTTTACAGAGCTTCCTTGCCTTTTCGCCTTCAGACATAGAAGTTTTTTTGTTTCTTCATAACTGTGATCTTGTGTAAGGAAAGCAATCATAATCTTGGTTATGAATGTTGGCATTAAATCAGATCTGACTACTGCAGTATCATTTATGTGGGAAGATGGTTTGGGAACTTGAACTGGTATTGAGCACTTGAATGCTTCAATAGTTGCTAAGGCTTCATCAGCAACTAATGTTCCACAAAACTGAGAGAGCAAGAAGTTCCCTTAGATCAATTCAGTGCTAGCTGTTAAAACATCTTTGCACACAATTCATTGTAATTACATTACCATACAAAGTACTTTCAAACATTAATAGCTCAAAAATCAGAAGAACCAAAAATATCACCAACAGTTCGTATTTTCAATCACCATTCTCTTCTTTATAAATTTTATGAAACTGTCCCATTTTACTCATTGCTTACTACCGTGTTTCCCCGAAAATAAGACAGGGTCTTATTTTCTTTTGACACCTGATATAAGCGCTTGGCCTTATTTTCGGAGAGGTCTTATTATTTTTGAGGTGCAGGAGGCAGCGAGCATGATCACCTTATGGCTGCTGCTGTGTTTTGGGGAGGGCTTATTTTCAGGGAAACAGGGTATCTGAAAATAGTCCTAATACATTTCTAGCTACGGCTATTCCAGATGTTCCCAGGGGCTCCTTTGCACCATGGAATAAACCATCCTATTAAAATAGAGAGACAGAATTTCTTTCTAAGAAAGGAATAGGGAAACCCATTCTATTTTAGAAATTAAGCAGCAATACAGATCAAAGATCTGCCATCAAAAATGCAGATAAAAATATGAAAATATATTCTAATGAAAGAGGACTAGCTCCATAATGATGATTAATGAGATAAGTTCTGTTCATATTAAAAATCTGCCATTCTAAGCCCAGAACATACAAATTAAATTGTCATCATGTGATTATTTTATTTCAAACAACATAAATGATTTTTGGTTCATGGTACATGTAATTTATGCACTGTAACTAGTATTATAAAGCTATAAATATCAGGGCCAGCCCTACAATTAGGCAGAATGGGGCAGCTGCTGGAGGCAGAAGATGTTAAGAAGCAGGAAGAGGCTAATGTTGGAGGACAGAGCAAAGTATGTTTTGCAGCCTTCCTGTTCCCCTAAGCTACTCTCTTAACTCACATAATGTGAAAGATATTTGTCTCTGATAGATGGGATTTGAAAAGAGTACCATGTAGTCTTTTGCCTCAGGAAATATAATGTTAAGTCAGCCTAGATAAATGCAAAAACCTTTTGACTTGCATTCCTCACAAGCTATCAGGTGTGATGCTGTTTTAGGAATCAGAAACAAATAGCCCTTTGAGTTTAATGAGACTTCTTGTTCTGATTTTAACATGGTACTCTCACACCCGAGGGGGTTCAAGTGAACAGTTGAACACCTCAAGATCAGAAAATATAGAACAAACAGTTCTGATTTCTCTATTGCTTGGAAGCCAATCCTGATGCAGATCATCACTAGCTCTTGAAGAAGGTAATTAGGAGGTGGGGAGGTTGTGTTTTGTGGGGATTTATTTGAAGTGAAAAGGGCTTTGCTATTTTAGATACTAAAGAAAGGTAGAATAATGAAGAAGTGGGGCGGGACAGTATTACATTTCTTTCCTTACTAACCTATTATCTCAATCCAGAACAGGCCAACCCCACACTGAATTTTAGAAAACTACGATGTGCATGTTATCCAATAACCTGCCACACAGTGTGATTTTATTTCCTGGATGAAGAATAGCACCCTACACTGAAGTGATCTAGAATGCAAAAACATGAGTTTTTACAGTACAGATCCATTGCAGTACACCCATGAAACACCATTGCTTCTTGAACTGCACAGGCTGCCAATCAACTTTAGGATACAATTCAAGATATGTTGTTTGAAAGGGCAGTCATACACATTTAATGAATTGGTTGCCTGAAAAGAAACAAACAAATAAGTCTAGCGGCTTTGACTTTGCAACTGTTTCTGAAGGTCTGTGCTCTCCTTTGGCCTTTTCCTAATTTCTTCCTATTCTTCTAATGCATTTATTTCTGTCCACTTGACCAAATAAGTTGGAACTCCAACATTCCTGTCTGGATTCAGAAGCCAACTGCCTGCAGCTTGATTATTATCAAGTTCTACCAGTAGCTTAGGGAACATTAGCAACCTCTTTTATTCCCTGAAGACCATCTTTCAAACAATACCAGTCAAGAAATATGGCAGGAATAAACTACATCAGGGGTACCTGAAAAAAACCTCTCATGTTCACAAACCAACTAAGATATGCAGAAATGCTATTATCAATTCATAACCATATAATTAGGCATATACTGTAACTAATTTAAATCTAAACTTCATATGTGAATTGCATTTATTATGAATATAGGATCTTATTTTATCAGCTCCTGGCCAATTTATAATGAGTTGTTAAACTTGAGTGAGACAATAGTTAAGTTTATAAGGAATATGTGGGGTAGGCAGGGCAATACTATCAATAGACAAAATAGACAAACAACTTTAGGCATCTTTATTCAGAAATATGACTTGCATTCAATACAGCTTGTTCCCTAGTATGTTTAGGACCAGAGCTTGAATAAAAATAGAACTTTCAGGTGTGCTTGGATGCATGCTTCAGATGAAGGAATTCATGAGGAAAATGAGACACAATGTCATAATACAAATTCTGCCCCTTATGTACTTCTGTGTAACTTCACAACTGAAGCATGAAAGGCTGGAGCTAGCCCTAAGACAGCACAATGCATGTTTCATTATTTTGGCATGACTCTGGTCATGCCAAATTACCATAAATGCCATTGGTTTCAGATTATTTTTCTTAAATGTTATAGTGAAAGAAAGTCATAGAGGAAAGTACATATTCAGATTACAACAGATGGTATAACAATTATCTACAAAACATTTGTTGATGTATAGAACTTCATTATAGATGATCTATACTGAAAAATGCCATCAGATAGGTTCTATTTAACATTTATTTTGATAAATAATTATCTTTGAATTGCAACATATTTTAAGATACCACGATTGAGAATCAGATCCCTAAACATGGAGGGACCAGAACAAGGGTTCCCAATCAGGCAGAAGAGTATGACTGTGCTGAAGCTCAGATACAAGTAGAGGGAAAAGAAGGCAAGGCCCAAATGCCTCCCGTTCACAATTAGAAGGGCTGATGTATTTGTTTCGTGCAGAGAGAATACATTCCTCTTGTTCAAATGTACTTTATTTTCCTCATTAATTGCACTAACTGCTCCTGACCACCAACTTCATCTCAGTGATTAGAAAATTATGAATGCTTGAGATGTACTTTCAGTATGTTGCAGAGGCATGGCCAAGAGGTGTTTTCCCTTTGTTTCCCAGAGTGGTATACGAAGGAATTCAAGATTTTCAGTGTAGATATAATCTGTTACAAAGAAATCACCCAATTCTTTATTTTCTGAGAAAAGTGGGACAAATATAGTTTTAAAGCTTAATTTTCTACCTATTTCACAGGAAAGTAACATAAAATCAGCTTTATCTGAAGTAATGATATAAAGCCCAAATAAGTAACTAAAAGCAAACATCAGCAAAAAAAGCAGTTAACCTTAAGAATTATTAAAACATGTATATGAAATCCTTCTTACATAGATAGTATTTTATGTGTTGTCCTGAAGAGTATGGTGCCAGGGCCTGAAGAATCTATTAATCATGCTGGGCACAACCACAGAGATAAATATGTATGGGCAATCTGTTTGCCAGAGGCATCCTCCCAAGATATTGGTTCACTTCCTTGCAGTCCTCACCCAAATTACCATAATTTAATTTCATATTGAGTTTTGGCAGCAAATCACTACATCAAGTGTTAGGGGCAAACTGCTTGGAAGCAGTTTTAGTAGTCAGAAAAGATTGAAGGCTGAAGTTATAAAAAAAGGTTGACAAATGAAAAAATATTGAAGACCGTATCATTAAACTTTTAGATAAGAAATGCTGAACATTTGATTAGTTTATTTTTAAATCTTGTTTTTGTTTTTTTTCAAATGCCCTCATTGATTATTGTAAGAGTATTGGACCAGTTTATTTTATTTTAAATATATGATGTTCAGATCCCTTAGTCATAAATAAAAATTATTACATTATTGATAGTCCTATTATTAAAGAACAGAGGATTTTTTTCTACAAAAGTACAAGTTTACACATAAACAAATGTTGTTTTGTTAAAGTTTTCACTTCCACTTCTGGAAGGTCAATGTTAGAAGCAGATATTTATTCTATTATTGCATATATTAATTGATGAACAATCAACAGCTGGCTCTTTTGTTCACTCCAGCCCTTTTGGCCCTGCCTGTTTTCTTTTGGCTCCATCTACTTTTGAGTATAATCCTCAGGAAACCACCCAAGAGCAAATGTGTCCCTTAATCCAAGAAAAGTTACTCACCTTATGGCTGCCTGCCCAGCTTTATGAAGCTGGAGGATCTGTCTTCGAAGAAACGCAAAACATATCAGACAGAAATTGTGAAAGAGACACGAGGTTAACAGGCAAAAAGAAAATGTTATCTTTCAAATTGCTGGAGAAACCTTCTTATAAACTGGAACAGAACTTCAAATATTCCTTATTATCCTGAAGATTTATCATGGGAAAGCATATGCCTGTTGTTGGAGCTCCTACATATCCAGTGGTCAAATAATTCACTAAATTACTTTCTTCAAGTTCCCTATCTACAAAATTGTTGAAGAAATAGAATCATCTCCTTTAGAACAATGCACATTGGTGTTCTATAAAAGCCTTGTGCTCCTCTTTTACTAGAACAAGCTAAAAATTATCCTTCATTGTCAGCAGATACAGTTCACACTTCAGTGTTGAAATTCTTCCAAGCAATAGGAAAAGATCTTTACATTCCCCATCTCTTACTTGATTCTTCTCTGCAGAGAAGAAGCAGGCACACAACGTTCAGTATCTATTATTCCCCAGGTGGTCACAAATAAGCAGAGTAGGGATTGCAGTTGGTCTTTGAAACATTGTTCAGGTATGCTTTACAACAGCAGAAAGAGCAAGCATTTAAATCAACCACATTCTCATTTTGGGAAAAGGGGGAGAGAATGACCCAAAGTTACAAGTTTAAGTATGCAAAGAATGCTGCCCTTGGTGACCTGAACAAATTGCCTCTAAATCAAGAACCAGCTCTGTCATGTCTACACAGCACACCAGCATGAAGTAATTATCAAATTAAATGAGCACACTCTTAATATGTGTACTTCAAATTTTATAGGGAATCCAAGACTCTGGAGAGTCAGCAGTCCGAAATTGTCCATATTAATTGCTTGTGCAACATGTCTCACAGCTCAAGATAGTTCAAAGGTTGCAGGAGTTCAGAGCATGAGGTAATTCTTAAGTGCATATACAATTCTATTCAAAAGCTTGCTCTAAGTTAATACCTTCTAGAGATAAACATGGTTTTGTGAAAAACTACAATGTAGGTTGTAATTAAAGAGATCTTTACTTGCTTTTCTACTTATAGGCATTCTTATTAAATTTCACCTTTAGTTTTCTCTTTTTATTTCTCTAACATTTCCAGTACAAGCAAGTCATATTACTTTCCAAATCAGAATATTTAAACTAGAACAGCAAAATAGATTGTCAATACTGTTATCTGAATAAAAATAATAATAATTGGTCTTATAATCATAATTATTAAGTTGCTGTCCATTTATGTATTTGAAATTTTAAAACTTTTTTAATGTTATTGAATTTTCTAACAGCAGGATACTTAGTCCCATTTTAGCAAAATGGCTCTGCAGTAGTTGGAATCTTTTGCTTGTCAGCCATCCATCTGGGATTCCTATGCACAGGTGGGCAAGCAAGTACCGGTATGTCTCTATTATTGTGTACATTCATATGGCTGTATATCTTCTTTTTAGACATCTTTTAAAAAATAGCTGAGATATAAAGTTCTCTCCTCTTACTAGCTCCTTCGCTTCCCTTCCCAACTACTTCACTCCTTTTTATACTTTCCATCCTTTCCCCTAACTCAGTGTGATATTATACATTGGATTCATAAAATATTTGAATATTTAAAGTGACCTGAAACCACTGAGGAAATGTTTGTTTATTTATTAGAAGATTTATATTGCCATCTATACGCGGCTTACAGGGGTATAAAAACACCATATATATAAAAAATAAAACTAATAAAAGAAATCAATACATTAATACAATAATAGCCCCCATCCACCCCTCACTCTGGCAACAACATATAACATCAGCCATTTAATGGGCTCCATCCCACTCTGGGTTCCCCAGGTTCACTGGCAGAACCAGGTCTTCAGCACCTTCCAGAAAAAGGTTAGAGTGGGGGCCATTCTAATCTCTGGGGGAATGATGTTACAAAGAGAGGGAGCCACCACAGAGAAGGCCCTTCTTCTGGATCCCGCCAGATGTATCTCTCTAGTGGATGGGACCCACAACATTCCTTGCCTCCCTGCTCTAGTGGGTCAGGTAGATGTGACCAGCAAGAGACGGCCCCTCAGATACCTGGTCCCAAGCTATGAAGGGCTTTAAAGATGACAACCAGCATCTTGAATTGTACCCAGAAACAAATCGGCAACCAATGCAGCTGCGCAGGAGAGGTGATACATGTGCACACCGAGGTCTGCACAAAAGCATGCAGGCCGCTGCATTTTGCTGCATGTTCATACATTCTTCCAAGATAATTTTTAATTATAAGTAAAACTCTAGGAAGATGAGCACTGCTGAAAAACCACTTTATTTCTTTAAGTATGCTAATGCATTCAAATATAATTTAAGAGTAGATTTGATAGGATAGGAAGCATATATTTGTACCTTAGTACAAAAACAAATAAATATAAAGCAGATATAGTGTTTCTGTGCATGTTGGCATCCTTGTTTTATGAAACAACTTGGGCACATCTGCCCTAGCACAGATCTAACAATAATCTAAATATGTATCTAACTTTAAATCAAATGAACAAAGAAAACCTTTCTGGACAAAGGAATTCTACACTGACACAGCAGAATAATATCCACCAGAGATTAAAAAGGACTGGTACCTGACTGAAAACAATGTATGATCAACAAACTGACTTTAGAACAAATAAGCAAAAATCCAGACAAACAAGCCCATATTCCCCAACTTCAAGCACTTCAAAAATGTAGCAACTCAATTTCTCAGGCACCATCTTGTGAAAGACAATCTTGTGAAATAAAAGATAGTCTGTAATTGCCACTGAAAGGTAATCATTAAGACTGTGCAAATCCTTCAAAATGGCTGCTTTGGAACTTGCAGGAGTGCATTCAATGTACCTTTTTGTTTTTTAATCATTAAAACAACCATATCTATTTTAATACAGGTGCAATAACTTTGAAAAATTGTTCCAATTGTCTCCATCTTACCATGCTTTCAATAATGTAATTAAGATTGATTTTAAAATAAAAGTAATACAATAACCTAATATAAAAATACAAAAAATATTCAAAAGTGTGGAAGAAAGAAAAAAAATATCCCACCCATAACGAAAATGGTAAAAAAAAAATGTCCCTCTTCATCCCCAGCAAGTATAGTCAATATAAAGTAATGTATCACTGTCTCTTAACATATAACTATATATATCTTCAATCCATATCCCAGCATTTTTCTATTTACTCATCTCTAAATCTTCACTTCTCCTTATTAATCAATAAATGTCCAGTAAAAATTAACAGAAATATCTAACAATATAAATGTATAATCCTCCTTTCCATTTAGTCTAAATTCTTTTCACTCTTCTCTTTACTAATCAAAATTTAATCCCAATTAACAAATATTGTAAAAAAAAACATTACAATAATTAAACAGATATCCTGTTTTGAAAGAAGTAGCTATGCATGCAGACACATTCAAAGAAAACTAAATATAGCCACATAAAGTTTGGAAAAAATTACACCTGTTAATAAATTCAGAAAGAGCTGCATCCTATGCTCTCCTACATATTCTAAAGCACTTTTCTGAAGGGCTTGCAAAGTGCTAATAGTGAAATGTACAGGATGTACAGTCTAACTTTTCTAACTGACCATGCTAAGTGAGAATTCTGGAAGTTATAATCCAAGGTATCTTGAATGCTTCTAGACTGGAGAGGGCTAATGTAGTCTACTCTATATAGCTGTTTTTTCCAAATATAAAAAAAGATTTCTTAGTAACAAATCAATTCCTATTTTGATTATAAATGCCATAAAGATAGAGTAGTCTGTACTTCAAAATGAGATTTGCTACTGTATTCCAGCTGATGAAGAATAATTCTTTGAATGTGCATTGTCTTTTATCAATATCTCAGTATTAAGCTATACATTTCTATATTTGTGTCTGTTTACCACAGAGAGGAAAACTACCCAAGGCTTCAAATTTACTTTCCAACACTATTGACATTCCCAGCAGATCTTTCTCTCATCTTGATTTTTTTTCATCTTGTTACAAATAAAACCTTTTTATTCAACTAATATTTCAAGAAAATATGAGTCAGCTGCCAGTTTTCAATATACTTGCTATGTAGCTTGACACATGTTTTATATATTATAGTATCCTGTTACAGAGGTATAAAAATGTGTCCAAGTGAATTAAATTAATTGTCAGTGCCTGCCCAGAGCCAGTTTGGTCTAGTAGTTAAGGTACCAGGCAAGAGACATTGAGTTCAAATCCTGCCTTAGCAATGAAAGCCAGCTGGGTGCCCTTTACCAGTCAGTTTCTCGTAGCCCAACTCACCTCACAGGGTTGTTGTTGTGGAGAAAATAGGAGAAGAACAGCGTGTTGAATATGTTTACTACCTTGAATTATTTGTAAAAATAATAAAGTAAATAAATAAATAAATTGACCCAATGCATAATCATCTTGTTAATTTTATTTCATTCTATCAAATTTCTACTTCACTTATCTCACCTGTGTGATTCTGGATGTTTAATTGGTTTGCTTACTTGATTTATACAGTCCGTCTCAAATAGATTATTCTGAGAGGCTAACAATAAATAAAAACCAAGTAAAAACAAAACAAAATAAAAAATAACATTTAAAGCAACCAACACAATCAAAATATCTATAATATGGGCTCACCACAGTTTCAGGGCTCAGGATTCAGTACCGTAATAAAGCCAGGTGTTTAAGGCCTTGCAGAAAGCTACTCATACAGAAATTTACTGTATTCATATAATAGCACATGTTGCATGAAAACCTATGCACCCTCTCAGACACATCTCGACATCCATTTCCAACAGATTGTAGGCAATCAATCAGTCCTTTGAGGAAGGTAATTTTATATACTATGTCGCTCTGTCATTCATATGTATATTTCTATAATGTCATATCATGCCATATGGAAGTATCTGTACGGGTTAGTAGTTCCCTATAATAGTGAACTTTCAACAATTAGCAGAAGTGAGGAACACTACATGTTACTAACAGCCTAATCTTTTGTACACTTGTTCCAAACTCAGTAAAATAAAAGACTGCAATCTCAATTATCTATCTTGGTATTTTTCAGTCTGGTGCTTCCAAATATAGTCAGACTGCCCTTCCAGTAGTTCCCTGCCTACACGGCTTTTAAGTTAACCAATTGTCTTCTTATGCCCTCTGTTACTGCACCTAGTATCTTTACTTGCATCTGCCTCTAGAACCCCATCCCAATTTTTATACATTATTTTTGGAGGGGGAAAGCACCAGAGGTAGGATTCAGCCAGTCCGGACCAGTTCAAGTGAACTGGTAGTAGTGACCTGCAGGTGAGCTGCACACCCACCCTGGCGCTATGCCATCCTATTTAGCCATGTTACATAAGCCACGTGCATGCATGCAAGACTTGCGCATGAGCAAAGGGCATGCACGGAAGGAAGAGCGTGCACACGCTCACATTTTCGGTGCTGGGCAAACCGGTAGGTAAATTATGTGAAGCCCACCTCTGGAAAGCACATAAGAGTAAATGTTCAGCATTGCACCTTAGCAACCAGTCTGAATATTGGTGCTGTTTACGGTAATATATTCACCAGATAAATTGATAACATTGATTATTAGCACATTATGTCAAGGTAAGATTACTATTTTTTTCTTTTAAAAAAAAGTTCCCCAACTTCTACAAAAATACAAGTTTTTCCACATTAAACTATTTTGAAAGCAAATATCTAAAAGAATGCCCATGGAATTATGCAGTTACATCATTTTAGGAGATATGCATCAACCTAATCAATAAATTAATCATGACCGATTACCTATTCAGTTAAATATATGTTTGGATGTCCTTGCCTATCCATAACTCTCTACAAACAAGGACAAGTGATCTTTCAAATAATGAGACAATTCCTGGCAATGTATTTCTTTCATTTAATCAGCAGGACCAAAAATGTCTGATCACAATTTTTAAAAATACATTTTTAATAATATATAAAACATTTCAGAAAATTAATGATTTATGTGCTGATATCCTAGATGCAGAAAGGGCAACATCATGTAGAAAGTATATCATTCATTTAAGGCTTTTTGAGAGCCAGATCATTTATTGTAAACATGTCATAGCAAACTGAAATAAGATACACCCAGGGAGCTGATGTCATTTAATGGCCTGCCATTCATTCCCATTTGCTTTCAGTGATAGTACAGGATTTTCCCATTAGAGAACAACTAGTTTGTCCAGCGACAGGAGAATAGGAGCTGAAGGAAATTTATGCTATCTAATATGCCACTGCAAATCCTGACCTTTTGTTTCATTTTGTTTTGATTCTCCATCATCAATCCTCTAAGGAACAGAATCAAATGGTGGCTGTATAGAAGCAAATAGGCAAGATTTTGCATGAAGTCCAAATAATCAGAATCAAATACAGGTAGTCCTCGAATTACAACCACAATTGAGCCCAAAATTTCTATTGCTAAATGAGACATTTGTTCAGTGAGGTTTGCCCCATTTTACAACCTTTCTTGCCCTAGTTATTAATTGAATCACTGCAGTTGTTCAGTTAGTAACATAGTGGGTACTGTAAGTAAATCTTGCTTGTCAAAAGGTTACAAAGTATGAGCACATGACCTCAGGATACTGCAACCGTCATAAATATGAGTCAGTTGCTAAGCACCGAATTTTGATCACTTGATCATGGGAATGGTACAGTGGTGCAAGTCTGGAAAATGGTCATAAGCCACTTTTTTCAATGCCATTGTAACTTTGAACAGTCACTAAATCAACTGTTGTAAGTCGAGCAGAGGTGGGTTCCTACCGGTTCGGACTGGTTCTATAGAGTAGGTAATAAGCCGCTGGTGACGTCATGGAACCGGTTCTGATCTTTTTTGTAGATTTTTTTTTTTTTGCATTTTTGGTTTTTTTTTTTCTTCTGCACATGAACAGAAGCAGAGTTTCCAGCACTGTACATGCATCACATCTTGTATTTGGCCTTTTTTATTTTGAGGGGAATTTTTTGCAATTCTTTTTACTGCGCATGCGTGCAGTGCAAATCATGCACGCTCCCACAAGGCGCGCCCACACAGTGCGGGAGGCAGCGAACCGGTGGCAAGGTGAGTTAGAACCCACCCCTGAAGTCGAGGACTACTTGTACAGTTCTGTTCCCAAACTGTGAGTGCAACTATTTACTCATAGGAAAGAAAGCTTCAGTTTTCAGATAGAGCATTAAGAAGAAAACCTGTCCTTTGCTTCTGCAACTATAGTGCTCCAATTCTGTTTTAGTCAGCAAAAAGGGCCAATGACGTACAGTGTAACATTACATGGTCTTGCAAAAACACAATGCAGGCTTACATAAAAAGCAATTTCAACAGCAAGTCTCTTGAAGCACAAAATCAGCATTTTCCAATCTTGGCAAGTTTAAGATGTGTGGACCAACTCCCAGAATTCCCCAGCCAACATGCTGGCACTAAACAAACGAGAAACTTGCCTTTAAAGATTCCCTGGTTGCCATCTTGGTAAACAAAGTGAGGATTACGTCTAATGTTCCTTCCAATGCTGTTATTGCGCTCTGTTATTAATCAACCATGAAGCAAAAGGAATCATGGTAAGTCTAACTTTGTGACCCCAGTCCCGTGGTGGGGAACCTATGGCACACATGCCAAATGTGGCACGCAGAGTCCTCTCTGTGGGCATGCGCGCAGTTGCCCCAGCCCAGCTCTAATCACGTTTCTCCATCGCGTTTCACTCAATCAATTCCAACTTCTTGTGAAAGAAAAAATCTCACGAACTTTGAATTGATTGAGTGAACTTTTTCATTTGCGTGCTTCACAATGGGAGAGATGGGATCCCATCCTCCTCCTGAAGCCTATTATGATGCGGAGCCACAATGAGACCCTGCGTCGACTCGGCTCAGCAAAAAAAAGCAGTTTCTTTTCCTGCAGAGCTGCCGGTGTTGGGATGCCCCACCTCCCCGCCAGCCAGCTCGGCTTCTTCAGACACTTAGCTTGGACACCTATTAGTTTCACCCCACCCTCCGTCTCAGCGGTGCTCGGCCAGCAGCGGGAACAGAGGGAGAAGGGGACAGCGATGGCCGCTAGCATTGAGTGGCGAGTGCCATACAGAAACAGCAGCACACAGGACCGCTGTCCCCTTCTCCCTTTCCATATACCACTGCTGGCCAATCCCATGTGAAGAAAACAGAGAGGGGAGAGTGCAAGGTTGCCGCTTCTGGGATGAGGGGACCCGGGAAACGTCTGGGTCCGACTCACCAGGCTTCTCTTCCTCTCGCAGCCAGCTTTCCCAGTCTAGCTTGATGCAGGCTTCCTCCCCAGGCCCCAGTCCAATCCCCCTCCCCCCAACAGCCGGACAAAGCTAGGC
>JANHFT010010459.1:15184-74540 GCA_032467955.1 Pseudoxenodon macrops | reverse complement strand
CAAAAAAGAAAAACCATGAGACAGAGAGAAAGTAATGAGAGGAGACAGGGAGACTAGAGGGAAATGGGGAAATGATGGAGGGAAGAATGAGAGGGAAATAAATGAAAGAAAGGGAAAAGGAAGAAAAAAAGAAAGAAAGAAAGAAAGAAAGAAAGAAAGAAAGAAAAGAAGAGGGAGAGGGGCAGGAAAAAGAGAAAAACAGAAATGAGAGGGAAGAAGGGGGGAGAGAGAGACCCACTTCCCACAGAAAAAAATAGGAGCTGCAAAACCTTGGTGGGCATGGCTGGGGGGGTGTCATGTGACTGGGTGGGAGTGGCATTGAGTTGGCCATGGCCACCCAGGTTTTGTGGCTCTCAGTGTTTTGTTTTCTATGGAAAACGGGTCCAAATGGCTCTTTGAATGTTAAAGGTTGCAGACCCCTGCCCTAGTGCCTAGGCATTCCTAAAATGAAACAGCAGAGTCTAAAACTTTGCTGTAAAGTATTCCAGATTCCTTTTCTGAAGAAAGAATGATTTTTTTAAAAATGTTTTAAAAAAAGATCAGATAGAGCAGGAACTCACAATCACACTGAGAGAGATGTGTGTGATGCCTAAAACTGGAATAAGCTTTAAAGAAACAGAGCTCCATCTCCTCTAATCTAATTTAGGGGGGAAAAACAATTGTATTTTTTGCCAGTATAATTAATATGCCAACATTCATAAAAATAGAGGCAGTGATTTTTCTAATATGCCCTTTGAATGTAAACACTTCAAAACAACGTGAAAAATTTAGGTCTCATTGATTTGTACAGCAACATACATTGAGATTAATTACACATCTAACTCTTAAAATCACTTCCCCCACTGGCCACTAGAAGTCAAAAACAATAATAAATCATAGATTAAAAGCCAGACAAAGCAGAAATATTTGCAGCTCTTCTAGCAGAGCCCAGAATAATAGGAAGCAACTCCAGAGAATTTATTCTTGTTAAGAATTTAATCTGAGACAGGAAATCCCATCTTTCAGAATGCAGCCTTAGCATTACTTCTTGACGTGTGCAAACATAGCTGCATAAAACACTGGCAGTGTTTCCTTCCTTCATCTTTAGTAATAAAGGTAATTCTAGACGGAAATGTTTTCATCAATAGTTACGCAAATATATAATACTTAAAATTTATCACTGGGAATTAACTTTACTTTTTATTCTATCAGCTTCAACTATTCTAAAAAAGAATTTGCATCTTTCGCTAGAAAAACAGCAACCTGTCAATGCTTCACCTTCAGAAACATCTCAAGTAAGCTTTCCAACAGAGAAGAAAGGAAAGAAGAAAGAAAGAAAGAAAGAAAGAAAGAAAGAAAGAAAGAAAGAAAGAAAGAAAAGGAGGGAGGGAGGGAGGAGGAAGAGAGCTGCTTCAACTCTGATCACTCATTTTAAGGATATAGTAGTCAATATGAATTTGTATCCAGTACAAATTCCTGCTCTACGATACATCTAATTTAGCTTTTCGGGATTATATACCGTGTTTCCCCAAAAATAAGACATGGTCTTATTTTCTTTTGACCCCCAAAATAAGCGCTTGGCCTTATTTTTGGGGAGGTCTTATTATTTTTGAGATGTAGGAGGCGGGCAGCATGGTCACTTCATGGCTGCTGCTGTGTTTTGGGGAGGGCTTATTTTCGGGGGACAACTTAATTTAGCGCATGCGCTCAAATGCCTGATTGGGCTTATTATCTGGGGAGGTCTTGTTTTCAGGGAAACAGAGTATCAGCATAGTTTATATGCAAGTTAAGTGCATGAAATTTTATTTGTATCTAAGTGAGAGGGGGGAATATTAAAGTTACATACGCAGTAATTAAATCAGAACAAAAAAATGTAACGTATTATTTGAACCTCTTCTGGTTTAAAATTCTTCAAAATAATTTGCACATTGAGAATGTAGGGGGACCTCTTGTTGGATCAGAGCAAAATCACCTTGTCCAGCATAATGTATCTCTTCTTGGTCAGCCAGATGCATTTGAGAAGCTCATAAATATGGATGGAAGAGCAACAGATCTCTTTCATTGTTGCTCCCAGCAGCAGTCACTTAACATGCACTGTTTCCAGAGGTAGCCCATAGCCATCAAGCTAGTAACCAATAATACCTTGTGCTTTTTATAAATTCAACTAGCTTTTTGATTTTTTTTTGACAAAGCACAACATTTGTTGCGTCATCATCATGTAAATCCAGTAAATTAAATAGTTTAAGTATGCATTGTTTAAAGAAATATTTGCTTTATTATCTTGAAACTATCTGCATTTAATGACAATGATTGTGTGCTCTAACATTCTGAGAAAAAATATTCTCCCTTGCTGTATTTTTCTTACCATGCATGACTTTATACGCCTTTATCATGCCTTCCTTTAATTACTCTTATTCCAAGTATAAAAGCCCCAGTTCCTATAATTCCTTGTAGGGGAATTAGTTTAGTTCACCAGTCATTTGATTCATTCTGTTCTGCATTTTTTCAGCTTCATATCATCTTTTTAAAGCTAGATTGCCAAAATATACATTTAATATTTCAAGTGCAATCATAATATAGATTTATATCAGGGGATATATACATACATACATACATACATACATACATATATACATACATACATACATACATACAGGGGATGCAGTGGCTCAGTGGCTAAGATGCTGAGCTTGTCAATCAAAAAGTCAGCAGTTCAGCGGTTCGAATCCCTAATGCCGTGTAATCGAATGAGCTCCTGTTATTTGTCCCAGCTTCTGCCAACCTAGCAGTTCAAAAGCACATAAAAAATGCAAGTAGAAAAATAGGGACCACCTTTGGTGAGAAGATAACAGCATTCCGTGTGCCTTTGGCTTTTAGTCATGCTGACCACATGACCACGGAGATGTCTTCAGACATATGGCTCTTCGGTTTTGAAACGGAGATGAGCACTGCCCCCTAGAGTCGGGAACGACTAGCACATATGTGTGAGGGGGAACCTTTACCTTTTTATATAGGTTAGCAATTTTATTTTCATTTCTTTTTCTAATTATTTTGTTGTATAGCATTTGCCTCTTTTTTCTTTTTTACAAATTATATTTTCACTATCCATTGCAATTAATTATTGTAATGTATTATATATGTGGAGGGGGTATTGTTTTATTTTGCAAGAATTATGCATCATTGTGCACTATCTTCTTATAGCACCTTTCTTTTAAGAGAAAATGCAGAATTCTAGCATTCCAAAAGCTCAAGCATAATTAGTGGTTAGAAGCATGAAGCTTTCTTAGTGATATGAGCAAGAAACATTTAGCAAATTACAATCATGATAACAGTGATAAGAAATGATACTATGCTTAGAATATTGACTTACCAATTGCAGTTTCTCCATTAGAAGCAACGCAATCTGATGAGTTCACTTGACATCATGGCTCCATAATTTCAGAGTAATGGCTGTTTAGAAATAAAGCCATTTTTTATTTGCACAGGTTTGCAGCATCGGATGCATGTCATCCTTGGGGACTGTTAGATAAGAACCTTGGGAAACTGAAAAGAATTGTCTACAGCTCAGATTGTTCAGCAATGTAATGAAAGACTGACGGATTGTTCCGTATCAAATTAACCATGACTTGATTCATTTTTGCAAGGAACCTTGAGAAGATTTTCATGTAATTTTCTTAAGCATTAAAACCATTCTAACACAAGAAACTTGGGATATATCATTTTTTGTCAAATATCGTCCTGATTCATAAATCATGCACTCTGAAATATAGGATGTGTAGCGAGTCGTAAAATATATATTTTACAACTTGCTAAACATATATACATAATAAAAGAATGTAATAACGATCTATTAAGCTATTTAAGATAAATTTATTATAGAGACTGGTACAGTATTACCTTTTTAACCTTACACCTTTTTTTACTATATTGGGCAACAACTTGGCACTTCCCTAGTCAATCAGTTGAAGGAAACCTTTCTACATTGATAGGCAGATTTTTGCAAGGTTTCAGATTTTTCCCCATTCTATTTAGAGATGCTAGTAGACGCAGAATCTGGAATTTCTGGGTGTACAGGATATGCTCAGACACTAAAGTACTGTCCATCCTCATATAGTAAGGTAACAAGAATGTGCTTAGTTTTGCATCTGCAAATTTGCTTTTATGTTTGCATCACTTATTGAATATCTTAGAATCCTGAAATGAACATGCAAATTGTTCATCATTGAGTGGGTTGAATGCATATTTAACCAAAATAAACCCAAGGTAATTACTGGGGAAAACTAGTCAGACCAAACCAATGGGACTATTCAAATCTGGATCTGATACATTAAGTTTAAAACAAAAGATTTACAATGCTACATAATAAAAAAAAATACCTTTGCTCCATGAGAAAAGCAGCTCAATGACCTTGATGCTGTGCAGTCTTGAAGTTCAGCATTCCAAGTCTCACACTGAAGAAGGCCCAGCAGCAACAATTTAGCACATCATATTTTTAAAAGCCAGCACATCTTTAGGGCAATACATATCTCGTGAGGGAAGCTGCTCCCTAAGATGATGTCCAAATTGAAAGCTGTAAATTAAATGACACACATAGATACACATCAGGGGTAGAGATCAGCTTCAGTTTCTTCTAATATGAAAACATTTCTTTTTTTCCCTTTATGGCACGAATAGTCTCTCTATAAAGGCAGAACAGTTACAATACAATAATATTCATTTGCTTATATTACTCAGAGAGAGAAGAGATCATAATTGAATGTCTTTACATCTGGAGATACATTTCACATTTCAATATTTTTGGCCCTGACTTGGGCCTATTATTATTAGTGTCTACAGCAGTTGATAGTAAAGTATATGATAATCCTGTGAAACAGTTCCCCTAAAATGTATGATTTTTCTACAGTATATTAATTTATGCATAAAGCTGTGGTTATTAATCTACATCACTTGAACTATGGAAACATATCTAATTGTTTCATAATCCAATAAACCTACTTTTCAGTTCCTCAGCAGTTTAAAAATTATTGTCTTTCATCAGTTTTTAAATCATTATGCACATGACTTTCTATTTGTCACATATTCAAGGTAGCAACAACTTTTTCCATTTTGAGTAAAATATGTGGTTGTTTCTTCACTATAAATATATCCAAAATAAACTCAATCGTTTCACATTTTGTTCCCTGTGCAGCCTACTGAGGTTATTAATACCATTGTTACAAAAGTCACAGCCATCTGCCCAACTGAGAGAATAATGTTCCATTTGCCCCTCTGAATCTTTACCATTTTAGCAGCCCTGGCTCTAAGCAGAATTGTAAGAAAATACACATAAACTGTTCTTTCTGGATGAATGCTTTTAAAAGAATAGCCCCTTCGTGGTCAATCGTTGTACAGATTTAATTATTGATTAAGCAACTGAAGATCACAGAGTCAGATAACATTTTGTAATTCTTCTTACTTACATTTTACTTTTACTAGACCCCGGGGAGGGAGGGGGAGGGAGAGGGATGCATGAGTGGATTCTAGAATTTTACTTTTTATATCCATCTCCATCTCCATCTCTCTCTCTCTTTCTCTCTCTCTCTGTATATATATATATATATGCTGCATTTTCATACAGTATAGTAATCACACTATTGTTCAATTTTTTTACACATAAAAAAATCACTCTGTAAAGTCTGAAATATCAGTACATTGAAAAAACATAGAATCACATATCTACAATTAACAACACTTTATCCCAAGGGGGCACAATATCTCTTTAATAGTTGCAAATAGATCTAAAACATTCTGTCCAGCAAATATGGCTTCCTGCTAATCATGAGGGGGAGATTTTATATACATACATACATGCATGCATGCACACATACTCATATGAAAATTATAGTGTAATGTAGTAGTTAATTAAGGTGCTAGACTAGAAGTGGCATCTAACCTTTCAATCAGTCACTTTCTTTCAGCCCTAGAACAAATGGTTTTTAAAAATCTACTGATCTGCACTAGACTTGCATGGTAGACTAAGGTCCATAATCTTCAATTAAGAGGCATTCAACTCTTGTGAGAGAAAAGTCACTAAAAATGTATCTACAATTGAAAACCTTTTGTGGAATTTTTGCAGGAAATAAAAAAAATCAAATTATGACATATGAATTTGATCATTGCTAAAAAATTATTTTTTTCCTTTTTGGGGGAAAATGGACATTATAGTATTAAACTAAGTGTTTAATGTGTTACTTATAACCTTGGAAAAGGTTGGAAGTTATTCTTTATACATATGTTTCCTTTCTTTTCTTTTTCTTTATATCACTCTGCATCCCTATTTCTAACTACCTTTTTCCTCTTTATCTTTCTTCCTGGTGGTTAGTTCATGTTAGCTGTTATTTGTTTTGTAAAAAAAATTAAATTATTATGAAACAAGGGGCATTCATTCTGCTATGGACTTATTTGGGCTTATTATTATCACTTATCATGAAGATACTAGACACAGCATTAATTTTAATTTAACCCTATAATATTCAAATACCATTATCAAAATCAGACAGATCAGTATTTGGGTACAAGCCCCATTCACAAAAGCGCTTAAAGTATATGAATCCCTAAAAGAGTTAAATTATCTAATGTCCTCCAGATTTTTGGATTATAATTCTTATTAGTTCAGTATAGTCAGGAATTATGAAAGTTGTAGCCAAAACATCTGGAGGGCAGCTTGTTATCTATTACAGTCCAACTCATATGAAAACACTGGTTTCTAATGCAACAGATAAATTCTTCACTGCTTTAGATCTAGGTCTACATCTACCTAAGAGAGAAGTTTTAAATTACAAGAGGAATGTGGATTATCAGTCAACAAAAAGTCAAAACACATTCTGTTTTGCCTGAAAAGGAAGGAAGAAGCAGTTATCAAGAACAAATACAGTAAGATGGTTTATGTGTGTATGTGTTTTTTTAAGTGCCTTCAAATCAATCTTGACTCTGGAAAACTGCCAGAGAAATCCCTGCAGTTTTCTTGGCAAGATTTTGTAAATTGTTTGCCATGGCCTTTTTCCTAGGGCCCAAGGATACCAAGCTGATTTTGTGGCTAAGGCGAGAGTAAACTCAGCTACTTCCAGTTTTTAGCCAGTTTTACCAAATTAGTTCTCTCCATCTCCTAAATAGAGAAGTATTATTAAAGAAATATGCTTTGGGAAAACAATATAAAGATGACACGGGTTAGGTTAGGTTAGGTTAGGTTAGATCATATTTCCATTATTTGGACTATGTTTTTCCTCTCTTTCAAGTAATCTGGTATATTACAAATCTAAGTGTTCTAATACTTAATGAGTTGACTTTACAATCATTTTCATCTCTGAGTTGGAAGGGGCCATTTAGGTCATTAAATGTAACTCCCTGATCAGTAAAAGTTAATAATTGAAATAATTCAATGTTCACAATTCATTATTTAAATTATATATCAATACCAACTCAATGAACCCAATCACTGAATTCAAGACCTGGAAGAACAAACTGCATAAAATCCATCTACCAACCAACTTCTCAAAGCTCTTTTAATTTGCATACTCCCAAGTTTTGCACACTGCCTTAAACTATCTACTGAAGAACAAATATGTTCAGTAATTAAAACGTGAAGAATGGGAGAATTCTGAAGAGCATTGTGTTGAAATGGAAAATCAACATAATTTTGACAACCTTCCATGCCCCTACATAAAAGCTTGGAATTTCAACCCAGACTGTACACCATTTAAGAACTCCTTGGTAAGGAAGTGTATGTCCCATTAAGCGTTCTTACAAGATTTTGGGCACTGAGCTAATAAAACACAAGTACCCTATAATTAGCCTTCATGCACATCAAAATCCTTTCTTGTTCAGATATGCTTTCCTCCACTACCACTCTCCTCAAACCCTAATTGGAGCACCATTTTTCACTTTAAATCTTCACTCTTTAGCTGGCTGATCCTTTCCAAAGTTCTCATGACTCATACAATTGTATATTGTATTGAAGGATTCAATTTATCTCTCAACCTATTCTTACCACATACTTCAAAGGAGAAGATCTTCCAATATAATGCATTTGAGAAACCAGACAAAGGCTTATCCAGTCCTAACAAGTACCTTAATTTTCAAATACCTTTCTTTTAGCCTGGATCTATATAAACAAAGAGCAAAGGAAAGCATTACATATATATGAGCCAGGGAAACAGGAAATCCATTGTGTCACTTTGCAGCTTTAAATCTGAGAAATAGAATTGCACAAAGCCATCAGTACACAGCATGTACCAACTTGCAGATTTAGTTTTGGTCACCCTGTATTTAATTGAAAAGAGTCTAAAGGACATGAAAATACATATACAATAGGTGAGCTCACCTGCCTGAGAATAATTTGAAAAAGAAATACACAAGTTCTCCAAATATTAAGCTCCACTATTTCCAGCAGTTGTAATCCAACCTATCTGGATGTTCAATGAAGACAAATCTTCAACCAAGATTAAAAGTCATACATAGTAGCTTATGCAACAACTTTAGACGAAGTGTTATTTATGAACTGCTGTGGAAGCCATATTTATTTGTCGGTTAGCCATCAAGAGGAACTGAAGAAGAGTTTGCCATGAGATATTTACATAGGCAGTTACTGAATCCTGCTAAAGAACTGTACCAAATAAAATAAGATGACATAGGGCATTCAACCAATCACTTCAAATCTTGGAGGAGGATATGAGAAGCCACTAGTAGAAAAGGAAAATGGATATCCTTCCCCACTAGTGTATTATATTCTCCTGACAGGGGAAAAATCTTAATAAAACCACTTCTCTCTGGTTTATCTAAGTATTGCATGTGAAGCAAGAACTCTTGACTTCTTGTTCTCAAATATGTCAAGAACTGGAATCAAAGAACAACGTACTGATGTCAAAATCCAAATTGTTCAGAATGCATGCTGAATGTACACTAAAGACATAGGAACTCGACTTCCTGTTGTCATTTTTAAGATCTGCTGGGAGGAGTCAAGAAGGAATAATCAAATGGCATGCACAAGCATGTAAAGTTAAAAAAAAACACTAAAAGATGCATCTTTAACTAAATTAAGCATCTTCAACCTATCTCACTAGGACACAGACAGATAGACTCCAATCTTCCTACGGAAGCAAATGGTATTATGTCTTAACTTGTTTTAAATACTAAATTCCACAGGTTTGCAGAGTGGCAGTTCAACAGGTTATATCTCTGTAATTATTCATGTCACTTGTGACCTAATGAAAGCACACAAATATACCCAGGAATATTATGCATGCACTTATACAACCTCAAAATGTTTTAGATAGTAGTACTACAAGTCAACAGAAGTGATTCACATATTTGGTATGTTAGCTATACTACTTGTTCACGTGCAAAACATGTTGAGCTATATGCTCCTTTTAAAAAGTGGGGGCTAGATTACTTGTAAAGTATGAAAAAAATGAGCACAAATCTACCTTTTGAGACCAGCAACCTACTCCTATAGACTGATCTATATTAATAGCAATTCTCAGCTTTCCTAATAATTTTATTATGATGGTTCATTGGTTACTCTTTCCTTCTAATCTTTCTAGGAGAAGATGCATACATTTTCTAAGTAAATTCAAATTATTTGCTTCCAAGTGAAATTATCTTGCATACTAGATCTCTATGAAGAAGCAGAAATGGCACACAAAGTAAACACTGGCTAGCGGTGATTTCTGGCTGACAAAAGTCTTTTTGGATAAAGGAGAGAACAAGAGTTTGCCTATCTGCACACTGGATAGCTTTTCCTCAAGTGGATACTGCAGGATAGAAGTCTTGTGGTCTTCTTGTAGGTAGAGTAGCTGGAGGGTCATGAGAGAAACAGCTCATTTGAATGACACTAAATATCCACATTTTCTTAATCACTTTGGAATATAATCAATTTACAATTTAGAAGAGCTCCTTGAAAACAACAGGTCAAAGAAAACTTATTGGCGAGTTAGTCTTTCTTTCTTCTGAGTTATAGAAAGTGAAATAAAGAGGAAAATAACCCTTTTAAATATTTCAAAGCAGCAAAGAATATAATCAAGATAAAGAGGACAGTATTAAATTTGAAAGAAAGATTTTGATATGGCAAAAGTACTTTTGGCACTAGGTGGAATTAATTAAATAAACATACAGATCTTCCAGGGAAAGTTGGTTGAAAAGAAATTTTCGGGTACACACATACACACACACATATATAAATCAACATTTATATATATATAAATCAACATTCAACTGAAACCAGAACTTTCTTGGTGGGGTTTAATGGACAATTAGAAAAGAGACAAGAAAGATTATTTGAGTATATGATTACAACTATAAGACTATCATATGTACAAAAATGGAAAGACTCTGAAATACACATTGTAGGATTGATTGGTAAAATGACTGAACTAGCAGAGAAGACAAAATGAACTTGTTTGATTACAGAAAGATCAATGGCTACATTTATTGGTGACTGGAAACCTCTTATGGAGTGCGTGTTGAAAGAGAAAAAAATAAACTTTGGATTTATAAGTTTGGAAATTAGGAAGAAGAAAATTATGATGTAAATTTAGAGAGAGGGTAAAATATAAATGTATCTATAACTACTGTCAAGAAGATCAGAAGCCACTAAATTTTTCTTTTCCTTTTTTCTTTTCTATTTCTATTTTTTTCTATATTTTCACTTTTATATTACTTTTCCTTTATTATTCTTAAATTTTGTACTGATTTTAATTCTGTTGAAAAACTTTCCAATAAAAAAATAACAGAAATTCAAATGATAAGTGTGTCATATTAGAGTAACTGTGGCCTCCTGACAATTTGCTCAATTTGTTCCAAAGTTTATTTCCCCTAAAAAACTTTCTCAGAAAAAAGTGTTAAGTTTCCAAATATCAAAGTAATCAATGATGTAATAAATATAAAATGTCAGTTCAGAATCATCTAAAGGTACTTAGATTGCATTTGGTAAGTTATATAAATAGATATAACCATTCTAAAGGAAAATCAGACATTTCTGGAAACTGGTCTTCCTTTGTAGTCATAGATTGTGAAACATTCTCAGACAGTTCATTTGGAATGTGTTATGTAAATCGACTGAATAGCCCAGAGATTTTCATGTGAATATGACTTAGATCAGTGTTTCTCAATCTTGGCAACATTAAGATGTGTGGACTTCAATTCCCAGAATTCCCCAGCCAATCGGAAGTCCATACAGCTTAAAATTGCCAAGGCTGAGAAACACTGACCTAGATTAAGAGAAATATTATTCCAAAAAAAAGCAGACATTTATGGGCCAATTGTAACATATACTAATGTTTGCAACAAGAAAATAACAACAATTTTAAAGTACAAAAGTATCAAGACAAAAGACACACACATCATGGCAAATTGAAAACAGTCTACTAAATAATAATTCCATAGCTGAATAAAGTGTCTTTTGGTACTTTTGGCACTTATGAAGAGAGCTACCAACCTTTACTTCCTAGTATGGGTCACTTATTCAAGTGCAAGTGGAAAATATTAGAGACAGATGATTAATTGCTGCAATATGGCATTCCTTACTGGCAGTTTTTATTAACAATGTCTTGGTCAGCCGAGCTTGAAATCCCACTCACTCACTGCAAGTCAGACATTCTCCCTAGAGAGTAAAAAACCATATACCATCAATCTCTGAACATTTTTTTAATGTGTGTGTATTTGTGGAGGTCACACTCACAACGAAAATAAGATTCTATTCCAAAAATAACACATATTGCGCTGTCTTGTTCCTTCAGATCTTCTTAACAGTAATTGCTTAACAGTAAATGAAATAGGTTTATTATTTTTTATAAGAATACATGGTTTTAGTATTTTTTTTTAAATGGGAATATAGGTAACCCTTGACTTATGACTACAATTGAGAACAGAATCTTCATCACAATGCAAAGCTGTCATTAAATGAATCATGCCCAATTATATGACCTTTTTGTCAAAGTTGTTAAGCAAATCATCACACCTATTAAGCAAGTCATGCAGTGGTTAAGTGAAACCAGGTTGCCCCATTTATTTTGCTTGTTGGGAACCCCCCTGGAAAGATTGAAAATGGCAATCATGTGAACCTGGGACATTACAACTGTTGTAAATAAATGTGGGTTGCCAAGCATCTATATTTTGATCATGTGATTGCAGGGACACTGCACAGTCATAAATGCAGACTGATCACTTTTTTTTAGCACCGTTGAAGCTTCAAACTACTGTTAAACAAATGTAGCTCTATCTGTACTGCTAAATTCATGCTGCATTTATATTTAATAAGCAAGTATAAATCAAATCAAATATTTATTACAGTCAAGGATCAGTACAATTAAAAATATACAAAGGGTATCTAGTTAAAATTTCAGAATAAAATAATGACTAATAAAAACAAAGTTGAAATCCTAATTTGGCAACCTATCTATCACATAAACAAGAGCACGGCCTATAATGTAATAACAATAGCACCTAGACCAGAGGTCTGCAATCTTAAACACTCAAAGAGCCATTTGGACCCATTTCCCACAGAAAATAAAAAAACCGGGAGCCACAAAACCTGGGTGGGCATGGCCAACTTGGCATCACTCACTTCCACCAGTCACATGACCCCCCCTAGCCACGCCTACCCAGTCGGTAATCAGGGCAGAGAACCGGTTGTTAAAAAACACTGAGAACCACAAAACTCTTTTGACATCTCCCTCTCTCCCCCTCTGTATCTCTATGTCTCTCTCTCCCTCTCTCTGTATCTCTCTGTCTCTGCTGCTTCTCCATCCCCCGCCGTTGCCCTTACCTTCTCAGGCCAGGCGAGGAATGACTGGGAGGAGAGGGCCCAGCCAGTGGTGGGATCATCCGATAGGGAGCCACAGCAAAGGGCTCAAAGAGCCAGATGTGGCTCCGGAGTCGCAGGTTGCTGACACCTGACTAGACTTATATACCGCTTCACAGCGCTTTACAGTCCTCTCTAACTGTTTACAGAGTCAGCATATTGCCCCCAGCAATCTGGGTCCACATTTTACCAACCTTGGAAGGATGGAAGGCTAAGTGAACTTTGAGTCAGAAATGAACTCCTGGCAATGAGAATTAAGTTAGCCTGCAATACTACACTCTAATCACTGCGCCACTATGGTTCTATTAATCCTTACATTGTGAAACCTATAGTTCTTAGGAACTAAAATACAACAGGGTGATAATATCAAAAGAATTGGTGCCTTAGTTATAGAAAATGGTTGTAATGGATTAGTCATCATGTTCCAGTGAATCTTTAGTGCTGTTGCACAGAATGTGGCTACCTGCACTGTGACTACAATCTGTCATCTTTAAGCAACCACTGAAGATAAGCAGTGTCAGAATGGCCAGGTTACCTATTAATTCTTGGGAAAATACATTTTGTTTAAATGTCTCTATAAAAAGAGCAGCGAAGGACGGGACCAGAGGTTTCCACCTCTCCAGAATCACAGGGACAGTCTTTCAGCCAGTGGTATCCTTTTATATTTGCCATCCAGGATGGTTAAACAAGTGTAAAAATTTCCACGCCCACTGCTCACGTGAACTGATCCCCCTCTCCGCCCCCAAACCAGACCACTAAGTCACAAAGGTTGGGGACCGCTGCGGTAGATGATATATTTAAGAAACTGATAACTTTTTCTTATTCACAATGAAAGAGTAGGAGACTTTAGCTATGGTCCTGAAACATTTCTGAATCAGTTTCAATAGGTCTTATGATCTTTTCTCTTGACAAGTAAACTAGCTTTCTAGATTGCCAAAATAGACATGAGTCTATAAAAGTGCCCATCATAAGTGACCGTATTCTACCTTCCTTCAGGCATAATAAAAAGATGGTAATCACCTCTGCTGTTGAAGTACGTTTGAGAGATGTATCTCTCTTTTCACAAGCATCTCAAGTTCAGCATAATCATAACCTTAGAAAGTAACTTGGAAAACAGTAAAACTCTTGTTCCTTTCTGACTAGCATGCAGAGCTCAGAATAACAAGAAAGTATCTCAACCTTCCATCCATTTTTTTTCATTTGTCCCACTTTTTAAAGTTATATTGAAATTTGTAATGACCACTGAAACAAGAAAAAATTTCTGAGCATTTCTGAAAGCCATCTTTCTTTTCATTTTTAAAATACTGGTATTTCAGTTTCAAGTTAATTGTTAATGAGTAAGAAAGGTGGTGATCTCAAATATAATTAAAGCACAATATGCAGGAAGATCTTCTAATTCTCTCCTGCTAAAAAATACATCTAGTGACAAGATAACTAAACTATTTGCTCAACAATAATATCTGATCTTGATAGAGAAATCTTCCCACCCTTCTGTTTCGTAAGTCAATATTGTACAACTTTTAAGATTTGCTGTAACTTGTAACCTGTTCTCATACTCTTACACTGTTGCATAAAACTGAAAGCAATAACTATTCCTTCAAAATGCAAACTTGCAAACTTTCCATTAATTGAAAAGAGAGGAGAAGGAGTACTAATAAAACCTCATCATCTGAAATTTCTAGGTAGCATTAGACCATGTGGCAATTTTCTCTGTATACAACATTCTAACTGGAATGTAATTCAGTTCAATTGGCTTAAAGTTCTTCTGGGTTAGACTTACCCAATATCTGAACAACTAAAGGAAGACATATTGGAAAATAGGGAATGGAGAGAGAGGAGAGGACACACCAAATGTTAAGCTTTCTTGGTATCTGCAAGATAAATCACAGCAAAAAAAACCTATGAAAAAAGTACTTACACCTACTACATGTATATGAAAGTATTTTTTCAGCATCAGAAAGACTGGTTTTTCATTCATAGTATTTTTCCTAACAAATCTTTATTTTCAAGCACATATACTAGTGGTAATGCAGAATCCACAATGGTGTGCTTTTCAACTTTTGATGAGTGATGTGATCTACAGACTGCAGTGGTAATAGATTTAAAGGGGCCGGACTGAAGCTGATTGCTGGAATCAGGAAATACATTAATTCACATAAATCTAGTTGTTCAGTCTGTTCTTTGGCAGATGAGAAAAGAAACATACAATTTACAAAGATGCACTAGATGAAAGTTTGAACAGCTACTGTTCTAAAAAAAATTTTTTTTAAATCAAGGCACTCAAAAAGCTGGACAATTTTGATTTTAAGGCAATGCCTATCAGATATATTGGACCTCTGGTAACCCTATTCTGGGTGGAATTTAATATACAATGGCTCACAAAAAGCTCTAATCTATGTATGTCCTACATGGAATTGTAAGAAAAGAGAAATGCTTCCACAACAAATCCCATAGGATTTTACTCACTTGGGAGAGGGGGATCAAAAATGGTACAGTTCTTACATTTGTAGGGAAAGGAATTAGAATGATGTTTTACTCCAGCTTTTTGCGCCAGAAAACCTTCAGTGGTCACTCCACTGTAAGAAGTGATAAGGCAATATATGTGATGGTTTCCCTAGATGCCAGTTCAGAAGATGAGGAAGAGTCGACTCTGTAGACTTGGGGGGGGGGGGAGAGATGGAAGTTGCTGAGGGCTTAGAATAGGGAGGCAAGGCACAGCAGAGGGGTCTCTCAAGGGGCAACCTGATAAATGCCCGGCTGCAAAAGAAAAAGGAGAGGCACAGCTGCATCAGGAGAGCTCAGAGGGTCTTCCGGAAGTTCAGAGTGAAGAAGGTGCACAGCTGTTGGTGGCCAGTGAGGATGAGGAAGAATTGCCTCCTCCACCTGATCTGCAGATGCGCAGAGCGGAAGGGAGGCAGGCTCAATGGAGATTGGCGAGGCTACTTGCAAGGAAACACCTGTTTAGTTGAACAAGTGGAGCAGGAGGTTGTGGGAAACAATCACCCATTCTCCTGCTGTGTGCATGTTTTGCCTTTGTGACTTCATTTTCCTGGACACTGAACTGTGCTGCATTTGGATTTCAGACTTGCTCATGGATTTTGGACTCATACCTTAAACTGCAGATTGGACCTGGATTATGGACTTTGTGGACTTTTGCCTTGCCTTTGCTTTTGAATTCAGTATCCTTGCCTAAATTGAACATTGCTGGGCTCAACAGTACTTTTTCTTGGGTGCAAGTAGGAAACTGGGAAATTCACGTTAAGAGCTGGGACTATCAATAAAGTCCTTAAAACATTTGTGTATATGGATTGAAACAAGACAGTACATTGTATTAGTATCTGTAGTGCTGGTATTTCAAGTTAGCCAGAGTTCCTCAGCACCCTGCTGAAAAGGAATTATCTTCTATACAAAATAAGAAAGCAATAGAAAATTCTAAATACATCATAATAGATCTCTTTTAACAATGTTACACCAAATCCTGTTATTTTCCCTCCCACTGATCTGCAGCATACCAAGACCCCAACCCCTGCTAATCTCTTGCTTAAACTGGCTCAATTATTTTCTTACAAAAATTGGTAGAATTAAACATTTTTAGAAGTCCAGATGATATGAATCATTTTGATCATCCCTAAGAACTAAGGAGGTACACAACAGAGGTGTTAAACAGTTTTGCCTTTATGTGTTTTGGTTCTACCACTGGTATTTGTTGTGAAAAGTACGTACACTATTAACACAGGCAACCTTCCTAGGTGGGCTCGAGACATTTGTTTCTTTTATAGAACCTCCTGTGTCTATGACTCAGTTATGGGGGAGTATTTACCATGGAAACTAGAGAGAAGGTGCTTTTTGCCATAGCAAATGCACTGTTTTGCAGGGGATGTCATTATAAAAAAAAGAAAAGAAAATGCTTTCAGTATTGGAAATATTCCCCAACCCACACCAATGAACGCAAGAGAAATTTCTTAAGTTGGGCCATGTGGCTTAGCGTCCTAATGCTTTTCAAAGGATTTTTATAACACCGGAACAGGGCCTCTGCATGTCAAGCCATGTCGTACAGTATTACCCCATTATAAATCTTCCTCAAACCACTTCCTTTGACAACCCATAGCCCCTGTTAAAAGAGGAAAGGGCACAGACATGCTCTTCCTCCACTACCCATGTGCCATTTCACAATCCTTTGTCAGGATCCGTTTAGGGATCAGAAGCATAATCAGTTAATATGAATAGTCAGTGTAGCAGCACCTGGACTCTGTTACGCTTCCTCTTTCTTTTTTATCTGGCTCAGGAAGATGCTCAAAGCTTTTCACAGAGCATTTGTAAATTGACTGTGCCATATAACCTCAAGGTACGTATGCATTGCTGATGCGTACTTACTATAGTTTGATTTATTTAATTAATTAATTTTTCTTTACCGTAAAGGTTTTCATGTTAGCTTCCATGGATGTTTACATGTGCCAACAAGTTAACCATTGGGAGCTCTACAGGATTTGATGGTACACAAGAATGAGTTAGAATGAATATGCTTCTTTTCATCAAAGCACACAATCTTTGCAAATTAGACATTATGAAAATGCTTAGGAATCTTTGCATGAACCATTATTATGATCAAACAGGTCTTTTCATATATCCAGCAGGATGTGTTCAGTAGACAATAAGAAGGCCTTTCAACAATAGTGGCCTGGAGAGAAAGAAGCTTATCACCCAAGAGATGTAATGTGATTCCTGGTGAGTCCTGCTGTGAGCCAAATCACAAACTCTATTTTAAGAAGAAATGTTACCAGGAGCAGTAATGCTAATCCACAAAGGTCTGACGTTCCCAAGTAATAGGCAAAAGCAGCAATATAGTTTTCTACCAAGAAGGCTGCTGTGATAAGTTACATATCTGCCACTTAGGTTTGTTTCCACTTGCGATCTCAACACTGGATATAAGAGACCACAGTATGCTTCAAATAATCAAAATATATAGTATGTTTCCATTTTCCTTTCTTTTTCTTTAAACAATAGCAATTTTATTACGTATCCGTTGGTGAGATTGGAGAACTTTATTCTCTTCCTTCTCTGGTCATCAACTGAAGATATTATCAGAGACTATCACACTGCATGCTTTTTAAAAGTTAATTAGCATGCTTAAAGCAGACTACTGTCTTCACTTATACCACTCATTTTTTAATTTGGAAAGATGCTATTTCTGACTTAAAATTCTAGATAAAACCACAGAGATTCACAATAGCTCCACTGGAAACAGAAAGTGACTACTTCTAAGCACATCCCAAGTAAAACATGTACTGTATGTAGAATATGTGCAGAATGTGCAGTTGTGCACACACATGTAAGAAGAAATCTATGGCCATTCTCCAAATCAGTGGGAATGCACATTCAATCCAGTGAAGAAGCAGAATTATCATTTACAGACATTTGTTTGCTTGGGTCCTGATTCACATATTAATCAATGCCATGAAGTAGCTTTCATTTTGGTTGTTATGTGAGCAATACTGTGATGATTTGTAAAACATGACTACAATGTACCAGATTGTATGAACCAGGATTCATACAACTGGTTCTACCTGTTCCTGTCAGGCCTGGAAGCCATCTTTTGCATTGGGCCTTCCGGCCTGCCACTGTGGAAAACTGAGAGGGCGGATTGTATGGAGCATGGGTGATATGTAGTCATAACATTCTTTTCTAGTGGGGATCCATCCAGTGGGGATGGTTTTGATTGGAGCATGTGATGGACTTGTGGGTACTGGGCAGGGGCTTGAACTTTCCTTTGGGTGGGGAAAACCTGGAAACTTTCAGATTCGGGTTTCCCCAGATGTGCCAATATGGCATCTCTAATAAAATGGAACTTTGAGGAAACTCCTGCCTCGGAGTCTTCTTTCGTTGGGGGTGTTACTTAGAACCCCGACAGTTACTGCAGAAAACATGACACCATAGATTCATTTGTGAAATCCATTCGTACTATCCATCATTATTGGAAAATGCATCCCTTCTGTTTTGAATAATGTGCTCTGATGAAATGGAAAGTTAATCTTTCAAAAATGTATCTTCACAAATCATTATAATCCGGTTAGCCATCAACAATAATTTTGTGGAACATTAAAAATTAACAAGTGGCATAAATTTTGGGGGTTCATAGATCCTCATACCAATGTCACATGATACTGCTGGTTAATTATTGACTCATTCACCAATACTTTTAAACTGAAACAGGTTGCTAGGCAACCAATTTTTACTTCACTTGCCTTTAAAAGCTAATTTAGTAGCAAAAGTCAACAAGCTACATAGCATTATACAAAGATCATATTTTAAGATATGTTGAATAAATAGCTACCTTACGATTTCTTTTTAAAAGCATTTGTAGCCCAGTCATATAATGTTATCTTATAAATCCTACTACATTCAATTATAGTTACTCCCTAGGATGTCTGTTTAGAACTGCCGCCACATTAACAGTCCTATCAGTACATACACTCCTATTAACATTTCTTTAAAACACTCTGGTTTACAATAAAATTCACTACCTTCACTATTAAGCAATTCCCAAGTCCTTCATATAGTATGCCCAGGGCATACAATTCAAAAGCACTGCTCCTAACAAGCAAACACCCAAAATTATATATAATAAATATATGACGTCTTGTGCAATGTCATGAAACATATAAAGGGATTTCACTTGTACGGTTCTAAAAACTTGAAAGTCATATCCCATGTCCAGCTGATTGCTCACTGCCCTGTTCTATATCAATTCTACCACCAGATACACTTACAATACAGATTTAATTCAGAATATAATTCACTTAAGTTTGATAAATCAGATTCTGATTTTAAACAGCATTTCTTTCATGTGTTGCCAATGTTTCAAACTCCTGTTTTAATGATAAATTCTGTCCAGACGAAAAACTCAATTGTTCTGTTAAAGTTGCCCTATGTATCTGTTTTTCATATTTATAGATTCATTAATATGACTTTGGGGTACTAATATTAACTGCAAATTACTTCTATCATTCTTTTCTGTAGAAATCTAGAATAGAATAGAATAGAATAGGATAGGATAGGATAGGATAGGATAGGATAGGATAGGATAGGATAGAATTTTATTCACGAGCAAAGCCATAAACATGCACACTCTACAGAACTTTTATTTTTAAAAAATGCTAAGACCTTTTTAAAAAAAAATACTATTGGATAGCAAAGCAAACAGAGTTTGAACTGACTGGTTCAAACATCAGGAACTAGTCAGCCAGCCTTCATTTTAATAATATTTAAACACACCTTTCCAGTTCCATCAGAGTGGCGTGTAGGGCAGGAGGAAGCAGATGGTTAGCAAGCACAAGACATAATTCAAGGGAGGTGCCAAGAACAGAAATGGAGGCAGGAAAAGGAAGCTGCAGTTCAATGCTGAGAGTGAATTCATCCTTGCAGTTACATTCCTTTTTTGTAGCGTAATTGTATAGTCAGACCAGCCAGTTCTGACTTGAACATAGAAACATGTGCAATATTTAGAGTTGCATTTACCCTCTTCCTAATGAAAGAATGTTAATTAAAAGTGGGATCAATTTCACAACTACTTTTTTTGTTTTAGTTGCTTATACCAACACAAGTGCTATCATATGAGTAGTGACAGCACACACAGAATTTGGCATCCACTGATCTTTAAAATGGCTAGTTCTGACAGGTTGCAGAAGATGCTGAAATGCAATACACTCCCAATACATTTTTTACCAATGACCTCCATTTACCAATCACTATCCAGGACAAGCAAGGTGCTGTGATGGCAGCTGGCTGTAAAAATGCAATAATCACAGGATTTTATTCCACTGCCACAATGACGTTTCTTTTTACGATCACTCAAACTTTGAAAGGACAATAGCAATGCTGAACTTCAAAATGAAAAAAAAATCATTTTAATGTATATGGCTTAAAATAAATAAAGTAAAAATAAAGTAGCGAAATGTAATGTGTTGTTTAAAATTAGATCCAAAAAGAGCCAAACTCTCCCAACCCATACTATTAAAGGATTACTATAGGATTCTGAAAATAGTTCTGAGACTAGCTTGAAACAAGATATAATACAAGCCATTGTATAAAGACTTCCAGGAGCAGTTCATTTCCAAGTAACTGAGGGAAAAAATCCTCAAACGTTATGATGTATTGAGACTTTCACCTACATAGAGCCCATTAAATAGACTGGAAGCTGTGCAATAGCATACCTTATTCTTATGATACTGTCATTTCTTTTCAAACATGGAGGATTTTTTAATCTTCATTCATTCTCTTAAAACAAAAGACACCACCACAAATCCTAATAGTGCAAAGAAAAAAGAATTCCATTTATAAAAGGTAGGAAAATCATGTGTAAAACATATTTTACAAAGGAAGTTGGAAATTAAAATTAACTTCCAAGTAACTAATCTAAGACATTAGACTTGGATGAAATAGTTATCAATACACTAACCTTAACTAAAATAACAAATTCTAATTACATGCTCTCCTAGTGACACAATTAAAACTTCAATTGTTGCTATGAGTGAAAATGCCAACAAAGCAGCAGCAGGAGCAACTTCCCACGGAGCACTGCAATGACTAATCATAATCACGTTCAATTATTATATTCCACTGAACAGTGAGGGGCAGTGACAGCATGATAGAACCGGTCTGCAGAGCCTTCCCACACACATTGCACAAGCACACTGACATAAACAGCATTCCCACCAGCAATGAATTAGGAGAGCAACTTGTAGAACTAGGTGTAGGATTTCAGGAAAGCAAGCATTCTACTTCTGAGCTAAAACAGGACAGAGGACATTCAGAGAACAAGAGAGAGAAAGTCCTGTACTGAATATGTGGTTGTACACCAAAGCCTTCTACAATCCAGCTGTTGATTCAGAAATTCAAAAATGTTGGATTACAGCTGCTGTTGGCCATACTGTACTGGCTCACAATTCTGGAAACTGTAGCCAATCTTTCTGGAGGAAGTGAAATTGGAAAGCTCTGGAATGGAATTTGTTAGGAACAGCTTCCAGGCCAGGAAGAAGGAAGAGAGACAGTCAGACAGGACTGAAAATGTTCATAACAGTAGCAAAATCACCCATAGAGTGTGTGTGTTATAGCTCAATGGAAAAAAAAAACAATGCAGTGAGGAAAAGGGGTTGTTGGAGCAGATACCAAAACTCCACAAGACAGAAACAAATGTTTCTGGTGTACAAGAAAGGAGGCCACTCCTCAATTCTCTCTTCAACTGCAATATTAAAAATGCAGGAAACATGAGAAACAACAGTTTCTTACTTTCTCTATAACATAAATAATGTGATGGCTTAACTGCAATTTATTGTATAAGCCACCCTGACTGGATTTATACAAGTTTAAGCAAAAACTATTACTTACATTTCTCAATGGATGGTCTTACTTGATAGGGTATGCCAAAACTAAATCAACCGTGTTTTGGCTTAGTAGATGTGAAAAGCACACTATCTTTTCTCTAAATTCTGGGTAAACCAAAGTGGAGGTGGTGATAGGTAATGATTAGTAAGCTAAAATAATCACCGATTTGCTTAAATTATGTGCAACTAAAATTAGTATTTGAGATGATGAGCACTCATAAAGATAGCAGCTTTATGAATGCCCTCCATATCAAACAAAAACTAGTTACCATTTTCAAATTTTCAAGAGCTGGCAAACGTATGCAGCTATTTCCATATTGTGTGTATTTGAGCCATGTAAAAAGTGATGGTACTTCTTTAATAAAAGACAAGACATCCCATACTTCAGCTAGCAAATTATCTTTGCAGTGGAGGCACAGTCTGGCAGGTGAGGTGGATGGAAGCAATATACATTGCATGCTTTACATTTTTTTAATGTCCATTTAACTTACTTTCTGCAGGTGTTTACATCTGACATGAGGACATTGGATGTGGAACTGATTATGAAGTGTTCAAAAGACTACACTACAGTTAAATATTTGATTGGAATAAGTCAAATAGAATTTGATTTATACAATTTTTCAAACTGTATCTTTATAGATTATTTCAGAAGTCAATATACTTACTCTAAGGATTCCTTGTGCTTTGACCTGGCTTCTGAAAATACTAATAGAATTATACACTTGGAAAGGGTCATTTATGCCAGAGAGTCCAGCTCCCCATCCCCCACTCATTGCAAAAATCCAAATTAAATGTCTAGTCTTGTGATGGAATGTGCACCTGGAGGAGCAGTGGGGGAAGAGTTTTAGCAACACAGAGCTTTCTCAGAGAGAGGCCCAGATTAAGACACTGTGCAGTCCCAAACTGGATGGGAGGGGGGGAAAGGTTTAGAATAGCCACACCCTAGAATCTCTCAGGATATATCTAGTAGATGAGAAAGTTATAGCTTTAGTTTGGCAAGATTCTGTTGATTAGGTGTAAGCAAATAAAGGATTGAAGTCAACTAGATTTCACTCTGTCATCTTGGGTTTAAGCCTAACATTCTTCTTGAATATATCCAGTGAAGAGAAACCTACCACTTTCTCTGTAATTGGTTTCACAGTGAACTGTTGGGAAGTTGCTTTTTTTTTCTTTCTAAAATCAAAATAGAATCTGTCTTCCTGTAATTTAAGTCTATTATTCTGCATTCTACATTTTGTAATGATAGATAATAGAGGTTGACCTTCTTCAATATGATATACTTTCACGTATTTAAATATTGCTATAATTTCTTCCCTTAGTAATCTTTTCTCAAGGCTAAATATCAACAGCTCCTCACTGACAGGACTTTTCTAGATTCTTGATCATCCTCGCTGCTCTTCTCTACTTTAATTTCTCTGAAGCCTTTTTAAATGCAATGGCCAAAACTGGACACAAAAATAGAATCTTACCAAAGCAAAATGAAGTGCAGCAACTAGATGCTATGATTTGGAAGGTACACTTCTGTTGATGCAGTCTAAAACTGCATATTCTTTCTTTGCAGGAACATCTGTTGCCTCATATTCAGTTTGTAATAACAAGCTATCTTTCACAAGTAGTTACCAACTTTACAGAATTCAGTTCAAAGCTTTAATAATCATCCTATGTTTGGGCCAAACACATTTTACACATCCAGTTTATCTAGAAATTTTTTAATTCTGTTCTTGCCCCAGAAATTATATTTCTTCCATTGACACAAACTGCATAAAATGCAATTCATTTCAGTATTCATCAACCAGAGAAATAAATTTATAAAAACCTGCGGAGGCCCTAGGATATCATGCTTCCTTCCTAGATCTTCAAAGGTTGATCTTTGCCATTTCATTTGTCCATATATGTAGTAGCAGCAAGTAATTATTTTCAGGAGGCTTGATAATTCTTTCCATATCTGTTCCTTACTCTTGACAATCAGCACCTTACCAAACTTATGGGTGTGGTCAGCACATATTTCTTTCAGTTCCATTCAGTAATGAGTCAAGAACGGCAATGATTCTTTTCTTGGTCTTCTTATAGAGTATAGTTGCATGCTCTCTGCTTTAAGGAATCCATCATTCTCCAAACCTTTGCCTTTTTCCTTAAGCACTGATATGAGCTTATTTATGCTGCTAATATCTGCAAACACATTTTGTTTTTTTTTAACATACCACAAGCACCGCAGATTATGGATTCTTCAATTATCCTCACTTTTGTTCCTTAGAGCAGTACCTCTAGAAACACATGTATTTATGTCCTTCTTAGGATCTTAGGTTAGGAAATACTTGATTTAGAGGAAAAATTGTTAGGGACTCCTACATCTCCCCAACATATTCTTGTTAGCTCCTCCTGCTACCTTTTATATCTCTGCTTATTCATCAGAAAGTAGTCATTCAAACATGCTGGGCAATCAACAGCTCTCAAGATACATTTCTTGTGCAGCAGCTATGACCTTGACGATGACCTTGTCACCCTTCACAGCTCAGAACACAATTCCTTAGAATACACATCATCTAAGATTATTTTCCTCCACCTCCCACAATCAGGATATACTCCACTCAGCAGATTATCTTTTAGACTCTAATTCTTAAACTTATTCTTCCCAATGCAAACCCACCAATACTTTAATACCATACTTTGAACCCCTTCTCTTATTTTATACCACTTCTACTAAAGGCAGAGTCCAAATCTTTTATTGGAAAGACCATGTATGGATGATTCTTGTTTTTTGCATTAGAATATTTTTCTTTTTGGCCAAGGGTTTCAGTTTATCAGCCTATTTAATGCTTGTCTGGTTCTACTGGAGGTTTGTATTAATTACTGCATAAATTTTGCTAGCTAAAATGCAAAGTAAGAGTTTTTCTATACACACCCTCATATACACATAGTATTTTTACTGACGTCTAATGAATGCAGTATTCAAATAAATGTTAGGCATCCTAATTTGACAAAGGAAATTGGCAAAACAGGAGAAAAAAATGTGTTTGCAAACTGCATGTAAAAGTAACCCATTAAAGACAATCATATTGAAGTACGGTAATGAAAATGGTAAAAATATTTTATGAATTGCATTCCACTAAAACTAACTTAATAAATCTCTACACACAGTACCACATTGCCATGATAAATAATTTACAGTGCTTAAGAATAGATGGCATCTTTCCTAGAGAATCACTGGTTTATATTTCCGGTGCCCAGTGTCATCTCTGTCAGCCCAACCAGTTCCAATCACTTAGACCTTAATCTTAGCTCAGCAACTTCCATACGGCCAATAAACCTTTTTTTCATTTTAAATTCTCCCTAGAGCTAATATTCAATCTCAAATTTAGTATGCAGCATAACTACCAGCGCATTTGAAAATCAGCACATTTCTGGTTTTTAGCAACGATAACTCTTTCTGTTTTCAGAAAGAGTTATCTATGGAATCTAACCAAACTGAATGTGCCATCTGTTACTTTAAATATTAGACTTTTAAAGAATTTCTTTAAACTGCACTAAAATCAATTTTGTGTAAAATGTTTACATTACTTTTCCAACCCTTAACTGATAATGCACTTATTTTCTTTAAAATATATCCTGTCTTTTGATTGAATAACTTTCATTGTTTATCTGTATATATGTTTATATATGTCTGTCTGTGTGTTTGTCTGTAAAAATTCACAGAGATCTGATTTATAAATCAGCCATAGTTTTCTTAATTTTAGTTTGTTAAAGCAATCCATGGCCTAACAAGACTAAATCCCTACTAGAGCCTCTATTTGTGTACATGGGAGTTTGGTCCTAAAGATTTTGAAGAGACCAGATTTGGGATATCAATGCTAGCAGAACGATATCCAGGATTTCATCCTATTACATGAAGTAAATAAAACAATATTTTGTTGTTTGAGAAATACAGGGAGAGAATAAAAAGGAGGTTCATTCATTGCTTACATTCTCCCACACATACCCATGACCTTCAGTTTTCTTCTGCTTTTCAGTTCAATGGGGGAACAGGAAATATTCCTGGGGCAACAACTACAGAACGAGACTTTCAGGCTCCTACACTGACAAGGTTATCACACTGAATAGAAAAAAGGAGCAGGAAAGAATAGATCATCTGAATACACATCAGATTTCAGAGCCACAGGTCAAATCATGTGTGTAGTATAACTATGAAGAAGGCATTCTTCCTAAGTTATGACAACGTAAGTGCAATTAATCTTACCCTTTATTTGTAGTGTACAAAAGTATTAAAATGGAGCAGTTTATTTTGACAGGGAACCAGCACTTTAGCCAAGCATCTGTTCCTTTGAGAGCAAAAGATAATGCAGAAGCTTAACACTCCACAGCCAGCAAGGGCAATTAAGTATTTGTAGAGTCCGTGTTGGGGTCAAAAGGTATGTAAAGAAGACTATTTTAAAGCTACTTCATGGCCCAGCTCAATTATGGAAATCTTCATTTTCTAGAAACTAAAGTGAAGAGAGCTAGATGGCCCCTTCTGACAGGACAAAGGCATTTCAAGAGGACACTGCTCCAAATGAACTACTCACACTGTGAGTACTTAAAGAGAATTATTTCCTGCTTAAACAGAATTAGACTTATCTCACAGATGGATTCAGAATTTAAAATTAAAACAAACATCAAAAAGACTGTTTGCTTTTAAAAAAAAGATTTTTTTTCAAATCATCACCATCAGTCAGTTTTTGAGGATTGACACATAAACCAAGAATTGGCAGTGTGCCTCCATTCCATTGCATTAGCAGAATTCTAGACTTAAATAAAAAGTCCTTTCCATTTTTAAAAATGTAATAAATAAAACACCCAGAAAATTTCAACATTTCATCAAATTTTGGTTTCTCACTGGAAAGATATTGAAAAATATTGGATGAGACCATGAAAAATTTGTACAATAAGGTGATAGGTCAATATTTTGGCCTTTTAAAATGTGTATTGTATGTATGCAGGCAGGCAGGCTTAGCATTCCATCAGAACTAAAGTCATCAGTGTCTTTCTAAATGTGTTTCCTTTGTTAATAGCTTTAAAGTAACTAAAGAAGGTTGGTATTAAGAACGTTTTATAAGAAGAATAAACTCTTAGTTTTTTTAATTTAACATATAATTTAAAATATTTCTTTATGGAATTTAAACCAATTGATAAACTATTATGTGATAGCTTTGTAACAAGTTGGTTCTTTTTTAAAAAATCATTGGTAAAGAAAAAAAGGCTTAAAATATGTATGTGATTCTAAATATACTGTACATGTTATATTTGGAATATATAAAAATATATCGATTTATTGACCATGAGGCATAGCAAAGAAAAAATCATTTTGTTATGATGGAATGGCTGCACCCCTCTGAATTGATAGTCTCAGATTTATGAGATATGTTCTGTCTCTGTTTAGAACAAAATGGAAAGATTGATTGATTTTATTCTAAGCAGTCAAGAGTTCATAATGAATTTAATACAGTGATGTTCGTTATAAGCAGAATCTACATTTCTGTTTTCTTCTTTCTCTTTTCCCTTAAATTGTTTTGGGATTGTTTTCCCCTTTTTGTTTTTGTTTTTCTTTCTATATAATAAAACAAGAGACATATTTTTAAAATGAGAAATATTTTTAAAAAACAACAAATATATATTTGATTGTAGTTTTCAACAAAATAAAATATTTTATCATGTCAGATTGCAGTCTACAAATCCATTAAATTTTTATCAGCTATTTATTCAGGCTAAGCCATAAAGGTAAGTATTCTATTTGTGGAATGCAGTAATCATGTAAAAATGGTATAATGAATTACAATTCCAAATCAGCATTTTAAGTTTGAATCACAAATGTATCAACATTGTCCTCATCATAATACCAAGACTCCTTATTAAGCATTTGTATAGAATGAATAGTGAGTAACTTACTTTGCAGTTTCTTTACCAAAGGCCCATAGAAGTCAGTCTTCAAACATACCATCATAAGTGATTTACTAATGCTGGATTTGCTGGATATGTTCAAAACACACTTAGCTATGAATTTATTCATATATCTTAATATGATAAATCTCTCAGTTCTCAAATTAAACAACTATTCAACAGTATATAATTAATATTGAGCCCAAACATTGTTAGTCTGTATAGCCTCAGCTATTTCCACTTTTTTCACTATAGTACTTTCAGTTTGACAATTATTTTCAGTTTCTTTATGTTAACATCTATATTTCATATAGCTTCCAATATATTAGCTTTCCACCTCTGGTGTTAAAATAATATTTTTAACTATTAATTTATTCAAAATACTGGCATCAATATTAATATTAAAAATGGAATGCTGATTTTTTTTTAAAAAACACTGTGCATCATCTTAAAATGCCACATAATATGTTTTAATTTAATTTCCATCATAACATTTCTGAATTATTCTAGTTCATATGCCAGAGAAAATGTCTATTTTGGGATCTGACAATACAAGGTTACTTATGAAGATAGGAACAAAGGAGAAAGGGTACATTTTCTTCAGTAGCCCCAAAACAGAGTTATGGGATCTAGCCGGTATGCACATTTCTTTTTTTTTCCAAATTTTTATTTTATTTTATTTATAAAACACACATACAACTTACAAAATCTGTTGTCAGAGTACATATTTATACCTTAACATCTACATAGTTTATAAAAATAATAGGTACGCACATTTCTATAGAAAGGAGACAATTAAGCTAAATTGCAGAATATACTTATGGATATTCATGAAAAATGTGGGATAATAAACTAGGTGCATTGAGTTTATCAGAAAATAATGCATCTATTGTTGTTTTAAGAAGTGAAAGTTGTAGCTTTTTTTAAAAATCAGTTCACCAGCAAATTGCAGCAATTCTATCTTCAGAGCTACAAGCGTTGCTGAAGAAGGCTATTCTGAGTATGTCTTGGAAACCTATATTGATGTGAAGATTATTAAAAAAACAAAACTGAAAAGGCATATGTGATCTAGTTGATTTTGAAACTGCAATTGTACTGGATTTGGGTTTTTGATATGCTTAATTTTAAAAAAATAGAGTTGTTGCAATTTTTGTTTACCAAAAAAAGAACATTGGGTAGGTGCATAAAGGCATGACAGAAAAACTCTAGGACAAGTTATGCTGTCAATGTAATTTCAGAATTAAAATACCGGTAGATAAAAAAATAATTTATGACCCAGGAAACCATGGATACAAATTGAGATTTTAGCCACTAGATTTTAGCACACTAAGCTGCAGCATGGCTTACACAACCAAAATTACTGAATAAATAAAATAAACTAGAATTATCTCAGTTTCCACAACATACCACACCACTATAGCTCATAGTTTAAAAGCCATAATAGACAAGTTCATAAAGCATTCTAAGCCAAAATCAAACAAAGCACATTTCTAACCGAGTCTGAATGTGGAAGGGAACTTATGAGATACATTGGGTTCAGAAAAATTATCCTTGGGCTCCAGCTAGTGGTCTTGCACATGTCTTTTCTGAAGCTTTAGTTCCCATATGTAAACTATGTAATGTAAACTAAGAATTGCAAACAGGAATTGCAAGCACAAATAGAAAATTTAAGGACTGGGCATGATTTAAAGACGCATGTAGCCACACATACACATTTTGTAGACACAATCATTAGGCAATCATTATAAGAGCTACTCAGTTTCAAGGCAGTTTACAGAGTCACAAAAGTAATTCAAATTGTTAATATAACTTACGGGAGAGGGGAATCAATTCAAATTTCAAACTGAGCCGAAAATTAATATCCCAATGAAAGACATTTCTTCCTCTTTGACAAATGGCCATGGCCACTGCTCATTAGACAAATGAGCATAGCTGTATTCAAACTAGAAGTCACCATGTGAGAGGTGATAACAGCCTCCAGAGATCATTCTCTCTCACTATAAAAGTCATTCTTCGAACATTTTTGTTTTTAATCAGAAGCCTGAAAGTGCCATTTATTGTACATTGAGGAATAAAAAGAACTCAAAAGGACTTTTGGAGAAATAATTTGAAGCTTAATTTACATTTAATGGAACCTCTTTTCTTGTATTTAATTATCATTTAAAAGAAACCTTCATTAAAACCTACAAAATGCATGCATTCATTACTATCTGACTGGATATTACTAAGCATAAAGGATTTCATCTAATTAATGAGAAAAACCGAATCAATTCATATGTCTTCCTTTACTTTCAGATTCATATATACTAACTTGCCATCAGCAAATCTCTAGTCTCTAGCTGATGCATACATTTTAACAATGATCTTGGCTGATTCTCCCTTAATTTAAGCCAGCATTTGCAGGTAACAGCTCAATAAATCATGTTCACACCTTTTTCATATTATAGTCCTTAGGAAATAAATCCATATGGCTTTTTCACAAGTAGGATTAGATAACTAAACAGAATCTTCTACTGAAGGATGTCATGATTAGAAATTTAAAAAATGTAAACCTCAAAAACTATATATATTTTACACACATACTGTACAAAGAGATTTTCCTTTGGTGAAACCATTCTTCAAGTGCTTAGATAGACATATATCTGATACTACATAGAGTATAAATTAAGACTGATCATATCTTCTTTTTACACTGAAGTAACCTGCCTTACTATCTCAGACTACAGGCCATCAAATCCAGCCTTCTATTCTCACAGCAACTAACTAAATATTCATAAAATAGACACCTATAAGAGGCCTTGAATCAATAGCAATAGCACTTGGACTTATATACCGCTTCATAGTGCTTTTACAGCCCTGTCTAAGCAGTTTACAGAGTCAGCCTCTTGCCCCCAACAATCTGGATCCTCATTTTACCCACCTCAGAAGGATGAAAGGCTGAGTCAACCTTGAGCCGGTGAGATTTGAACTGCCGAACTGCAGTCAACTGAAGTAGCCTGCAGTACTGCACTCTAACCACTGTGCCACCTCGGCTCATAATAGCACTTTTTGATTCATATATCATACCAATTACCATGTTTTTCGGAGTATAAGACACACCTTTTTCTCCCCTAACAGAGGGTGAAAATGTTGGTGCGTCTTATACACCGAATACAGCAATTTTGGCCTCCTGAAGCCCCGCAAAAATGGGAGAGTTTTTGCAAAAAATGAGGTGTGCAGAGGGTTTGGGAGGCTTGCAGAGTGTTTCTGTGGGCTGGGGGAAGGCAAAAACTCCCCCGTATTTGCAAAAAACAGGGTGCACAGATGGTTTGGGATGCCTGCAGACTGCTCCTGGGGCTGGGGAGGACAAAACCTTTTTCTTATTCACCTCTTAGAAATCTTGATGTGTCTTATACACCGGTGCGTCTTATAGTCAAAAAAATACGGTAAACATCAGTGGCTTCCAAGTGTTTTCTAGGCAACATACAGAAATATGAAGTGAACTGGTCTGCTGAGTTGGCTGCAAAAATAAACAAAATCAAGATAGTACAAAGTCTTCATTTTCTACTCAGCTTCTTTTTCTCTTGTTATTTGTCCTCCCAAGCCTTTTCTTCTCTCCAAGTAGCTCCCTTTCCCCATTCAGGATAGTATGTTTATAATGATTATTTCTTTGAACATTTTCTGAAGTTTGGGACTGAATTGTACAGCTTGAGTTATGCTGATGACTAATATAACCTTAGAGGTTGACTGGATTGCATCCATTGGCATTATTTTGCAAAACTCCTGGCACACTCCTGCGTGGAGCGTGTCTCTGCCTGATTTTTCAGGATCCTTTCCGCCCCTCCTGGCACAACTCCAACATTCAGGAAGTGCTCCTAATACTTTTTATAACATTTATAACATTTTATAACATTTTTAGAGGTAGTTTTGGGTGGAGGAGAAGAAGGCTGAAGAGTTGGCTTCCCACATGATTCTTTCTGGCGACTGAAAGTTATTTCTCCCAAGAATATATTAAAATCTAAATAAGCAAGCAACAACCTTTTAATTAGGTTTACATCCTATTTCAGTTTAATCTTTATTTCTCTCAACTTACAAAGAAACATTAATCATGGCACTGTGACTCTAAGGATAAAAAATAAGTTTGAGGGGAAAAAACCTGGATTTATTCCATCATTTTATGAGTTTGCTAATTTATTCATTCAACCCAGAATACAAATACAATATTACATTGTTTCTTTAAAAAAACTCCATACATTCACATTTTATATTGTTTACCATGTATTGTAAGAAAGGGACTAGTCATGAATACTTACCTAAATCCTTTATCTTATATTGGCGATATAAATAACAAATGCCTCTATAAAGTTTCACTTCCTAATAATGCACATTCAAAATTCTACTAAAACAACTGAAACATCAATTCTGGAAAGATAATTTACTTCTAGATCAATGCTCTAAATTGTTAACATAGATCATGGATTTATCTCTAACCAGTTCTAAACTTTAAAAAGTACAATTAAACAATACTTGATTGTGACTGATTATTATTTATTACATTTATATACCGCCCTTCTCTCGAAAGACTGATTGATTGATAGATTGGTTATGTGCCAATAAGTTGACTCTTAGCAACTTCAGTAATAGACCTTCTCCATAATGATCTGTCTCCAACCTGGTCATTCAAGTCTTCCATAGGTTTTTCCATATCTTGCTGGTGGTTCTCCTCTTTTCTTTTTTGATACTGTTTCAAACAACATTGGCTTCTCAATTATATGTGTACAAAATTTGAGCCTGGGCATTCGTGCTTCAGGGAAGAACTTTGAACAGTTTGTTCTACATTCCATTTGCTTCTTTGTTTTTGACTATCCATGGTATTCTCAAGAGTCTTCTCCAACACAAAAGTGCCAATACTTTTCTATCTTTGCTTCTATAGGCCATCGCAAGGAAAACCATTCTAATTTTTGTGAATATAGACATGTCATGGCATTTGAATATTTTTCTCCCAAGACCTTCACTGACATCTTTTCAAATACTAGTTTGTGGTGTATTACTTGACAGCCGATTCCTTTACTGTTAACAGTTGATCCTAAAAGGCAGAAGCTCTACAATATGTCAGGTCTAACAGTAGTTGTACCTGTTGCCACTAGTTTTGTCTTCTTTATATTAAATCTTACTCCCATTTTCATTGTGCTCTTTGACTTCCGTTACTAGAATTTGCAGGCCATTTGCATTTTTAACCATCACAGTCATGTCATCAGCATAGTGCAATTATTGACATTCCTTCCTCCATTTTAAAACCTGATCATCTGCTTCCAATCCAGACTTCTTCAATATATATTCATACTCCTTTGCTGATTTGGAGTTTGTCTTTTTCACCGTGTTCAATCCAGACAATGGCTACCAGGCCTGTGTAATGATTTCACATGAGGACAATGAGATATTCTCGGATTCCCATTTTTTCTAAGCACATTCCACAGCTTAACATGGTGGACTCAATCAAAGCCCTTTTTATAATTAGTAAAGCACATATTGAGAGTGTATGGCCTTCTCAATTGTCCTGCATGCACCAGAAATAATGTATCTTGTCCGTCAGCCTTTTCTAAAACCAGCTGACATTTCCACCTGATATTTCCATTTCCACATAGGGCTCTAATCCATATTAAATGAACCTAATCACCAAAATAGTAATGATTTCATTTTTAAAGTATTTTAATATTATCAGTACCTAGAGAAAGTAAAATAACATTTTAATTAATGCATTTATTTCAAATGTGGTTATGCTTCAAACTCTCCGATTCCAAACAGCTTACACCAATAGCAAAAAATACAAAAAAGACCCATAAAAGTTAGAAACCATCATGTTATAACTTCTGACATTTCTAACATAAACCAATCTGAATTATGACTGAAAAGGATTAAGATAATCCACTTTATCCAAAGCTTTTTGTAGCTGTCATTGACTACCTTCCATAATTTTCCCCCAAAAAAGGAAGGTTGGAGATTAGGCATTAGTTGTCTAATATACTAGATCCAAGATGACCTCCTTAAAAGGAAGGTGTACAATTCCCTCCTTAAGGAGGTCCACACTTCACTCTCTCCACCACCACCACAATGACACACAGTACCCCAATCCAGCCTCTCATTCTCCTCTTGACTGACGTATTATCAGGGTAGGGCAGGCAAAAGAACTTAATTCTTCAAAAAATCTGTCCACTTCCTCAGGATCAACACATTAAACTATTCACAAATAACACTGTCAAATATTACCCAAATCTCTTTGTATTCTATCCAGTCAGCTTTCAACTCTTGAGTGAATACAAGGGGGATTTTATCTGCAAAGTGCTCTGTTAACCTCTCACAATAGCCTTCCTAAAAATAGTCTGGGTAACTTTAAAAAAGATCAGCAAACAGTACTCTTCAGGGGAAATAAGGGCAGAAAAGTAATTCTACTTTATTGTAATAATTGCTATAGTACAGGTTCAAATTTGGGCTTTTACCCATATCCAGATTTGCTGCCCATTTTCCATCAGCATTACTCCAAATATCTGCTTCATCTCTTGGAGATCCCAGAGATCAGAACACAGGAAGACACCATTTAGGGGCAATCCTTTCTTTGATTGCCTCGGTGTTGAAGAAATTTGCCAGACTCCCTGCTGAACCATTCTCCAAATTATTGGGAAACTTCCCAAGCACCCCATGGAAATGAAACTGGATCCAGTAGTTATCTGGGCCAGAGGTCATCTGAAAGCAGTCCATGACATCCACCTCCTCCTCCTTGGGTGACCAGCAGAAATGCCTGCTAATTTGCTGGGAGAGGGGTAATTCCTTATCAGATTCTGCAATGGTTTCAACAATGGATGCATTCTGTAAGTAAACCAACCTGAGGTAACTTAGTCGAAAAAGTTTTGCCCTATAGTGCACAGTTTTGCCCAGTTAAATGTTACAGATTTACCTTTAAATGTTAAGTTTAAATTGAAACTTAAATTTAAATGTTTAAATGTTACAAATGTAAATGTTACCTCTGCTCGCAACAAAATACCTTATGCCACCAGGCTTGAAATTTTAGGCTTTGACAAACTAGAACTATGCCACCTACAGTCTGACCTAAGCGTAGTACATAAAATTATCCACTACAATGTACTACCTGTCAATGACTACTTTAGCTGCAACCGCAATAATATACGAGCACATAATAGATGCAAACTCAAGGTAAACCGCTCCAAACTCGATTATAGAAAATATGACTTCAGCAACAGAATGGTCAATGCCTGGAATGCACTACCTGACTCTGCTGTTACATCCTCAACCCCCCATAACTTTAACTTTAAACTGTCTAATGTTGACCTCACCCCATTCCTAAGGGCTGTAAGGGACGTGCATAAGCACATCAGTGTGCCTTCCATCCCTGTCCTACTGTCCCCATTTATTTGTACCAATTTCCTATATTAATACCCATGTTTATACTTATTCCTGTTATCTCGTACGTATGTGACAAAATAAATAAATAAACAAAATAAGAGTTTTAGTAATATATAGATATTCTGTATGTATTATCTCAACTGCTCCAAGACATAGACCAAAACTTATTTACCCCTCTTATATATCAGACATAAAATTAACTGCAACAAACCTATAGTTGTCTTAGTGACCATAAGCAGGAGCCACATCAGATTTCTCTCCCTAGGATCTCAATTAGTACAAGCATAGCAAACACCAGCCAGCCCCAAGGTGACTGAATAGATCAAACAAGGGAGCCGCTGTGCAATTGGAAAGTTGGTACAACAGCAGTCTAGAGAGTTTGCTAAGCAATCAGTTAATCGAAGGCCATCTGGATGCGACATCATCAGTCAACGTTGATTCAGCTGATCTGGGTGACTAGGCAGGTATCCCATTCCTCCTTTACAGCTCCCATGTATCTCTCCCAAAGTTGCATTCTGGGTGAAAAAGGATGACCATCCCAGACGGAAAGAGTGTGCCATTCTTCAGTTGAAGCTATATCACAGTTAGGGAGGCACCAGTTGTGTCAAAATGATGTCCTAACAAAAAGGAAAGGTCTGTGTCTGTATCTATGTCAAAATTTTAATAAGAAAATAATTTGAAACTACCAGAGTTTTTACAGCCCCTCAATGACAAATTTTATGAGCAAAGTAATATGATGACAGTAAAACAATATAAAACACAATTTTTTAAAATATGTCTTTAAGTATTCGTGTATCTTGGAATGTTGGTATGTTAATTAGGACATCTTCAATCATTTATCACAGCAAGTTTTATCTGGTTTCTTACATTAAGCACAAAGGTGGATTCAGTGGCCTAATTGAAGTTTTCTAATTCCATGATTAAAGACATTTCTATGTCAGATATTGATTACACAAACATCTGCAATATATCATCAAGCGTTTGAATCCCAATTCTGTACTAATATCAACAAACATTTTTTCCCCATTCCCTCAAGCCTTTAGGACTACATTAGAAGGTTAGAATAATCTGTAGTAAGCATCTTAATCCTATGTCTGGTTTCCATGATAAAGCAGGAAATCAGCTCCATTACAACCCCAAGCCATTATTCTGCGGCTGGCTTGATAGATTTTATAGCCCTAGTAAAGAGAGAGAGGGACTCATAAAAAGGAAGCCTGTCTCTATTAATCAGCCTAACAAAATCTCTTGTACAGATTATTTGTTTTATACACACACACACACACACCATTCCAACACTTCTGAATCATATAGCTTAAATAATAATAATAATAATAATAATATCGTTCCCCCTGGCAGGGGTGTCCGGCAACCTCCACAGAGGGCCAGTGGAGCTTGGCTAGGATTATGCTTTCTGTGAGTAACTCACCCTACGCATTTTCCTGCAGTCACTTGTGGCTTATTGTCATGTTTTGAGGCAGATATGGTACAAAAATCAAGGTTATTTGCTAGCAGCACCAAAATATTTATTATTGTTTCATATGATTTGTAGGGGAAAATATGCTTGAAATCACTAAGAATTCTGGGAAATGAAATCTCAAAACATCTATGTGCTTGATTGAGAGAAGCTACCTCTCTACTATAATAGGAAACAAGAATGTTATTACCGCCTTTTCTTGTCTGTTACATTTTTTGTCATTTCTTGAATCTATATGTATGGTGGTTCTAGATTTTCCCAGAATATTAAGGCAATGACTTTTGAACATTACAAAAAGCATTATTTTACTGATATTTAATACATTATATGAGCTTTCAACGTATTAATACAGAAATGCAAACACTCCATTCCGCTACTCTAACTGGCTTACGAGGTTTCCAATATCCCCTCATAGTTACGTATCTCAAAATGTATGGCAAAATGCCTGCTGAATGACATAAGAGCAGCATTTAAAATCCTGGATAATACATAGGAGATACTTCCTGGCAATTAAAGTTCATTCATCTGCCAAGTTCTACTCCATAGATTTTAGTGGTGTTTTTTTTTTCAGGTAATACATTTCTTGATGGCATTTTCTCCAAAGTATCATGAGGTCATGCTTGCATTAAAAATAGCCTTTGAGGCATCAAGTTGCTAAGATTTCATGAAGTATATCGTCTATGTGGATCTCTATTAATGTTTTTTCTGCATACACACTAACCCATTTCTGGGGGAGAGAGAAAGAAATATTTTTCCTATGTGAAGATTTTTTTTCCCCTCTGCTTGACAATTCTTTAACCAGTTACAATAAGGATTTGTGGATAGGGCGTACAAATGAAGGACAGATAGAGTTGAAACCTACAAACAGGAAAAGAAAAACATATATTCAGATCCCCTGAATGATAATGTACAGTAATACTTTTCCGTCAAAAGCTTACACTTTTAAGGAATTCTGCCTATGATCTTAAGCAGCCTTCAGGCTTTACAGAATCGCTGATAACTGCACTAATCTTGAATATCCAGCAAAGACATACATAGCTAATGAAGTACGAAAGATCCTTTCTTGTGAGCAATGTTTTTTTTTAATGTTTAAAAATGTTTCACATTACATGTCCCTACTGGAATCAAAGTTATAGAGCCTATCCCGTTCTAGTGGTAGTTCTAAGTAACTAGTGATTATAAGAACCATTTAGGAAGCTCATACAGTTTTAAGCAATGTCATTAAAGATGCTACCCATAATATATCCATTGTGGTTAAAATCCAGAGCCAGGAGAATAGATTCACACAAACAGCCTATTTATATACCTAATTACCACAAGAAAAATAAATGGAGATATTGATAAGGGGGAGGGAATCAAGTAGAACGACCACTTGAGAATAGTACATTTGAAGCTATACTTGAATTTATTTTAATGATTATGTATTGTAATTTCTCAATATTTTGAAGACATAATTACATAAGTATGTACTACTGAATTGTTAATATCAGTCTGATATTACCACCTGTATTGGACCAGTCCTCATACATATCCATCAGGGTGGTGGCTGGGTAATTATGGCAGTTGAAGGGCAATATATTTGGAAGATACCAAATTGAGGCAAACATATTTAATTTTAAAAGGGGAGGGAATAACAATAACATTGTGAACTATTATAATAACAAATTTAGTGTCTAAAAAATTATATGTTATAGAATCTATTGCAGTGCGTGTTCTTTTATTTTAATAACTAATTTCAAAATATCATTGTGAACACATTAATGACAGGAATGTTTTAAAATGCAAAACTCAGAAATACCGTATTTTTCGGAGTATAAGATGTTCCAAAGTATAAGACGCACATTAGTTTTTGAGGAGGAAAATAAGGGAAAAAACTGCCTCTGCCTACCAGCATCCATCAGTATTCATCCGGCTAGCATCCTTGCAGCAAAGAACAAACAGCCTGGTCAGCTTCAGCATGTTATCACAGCCTGATTCAGCACGAGCAGCTGATTGGCAGTTGGATCGGCCTCCCAGAATACCGCCAATCAGCTGCTCCAGGCTGCAGGGATCGCCACAGCCCATCGCCACCTCCACACTTCACGTTTTTTACCTCCATCTGTCACGTCTTCAGCCTCCACACACTCTGTTTTTGGCTTCCGTGCGTCGCATTTTCGGCCAATTCCAGGTGGTGGGAATTGCCACCACTGATCCCCACCACCTGGAACTTGCTGAAAATGTGACACATGGAGGCCAAAAACAGGACATGCGGAGGCCGAAAACGTGACACACAGAGGCAAAAAATGCAACACTCAGTGGCAGCGATCGGCAGTGATGTCCTGTGGCAATCCCCGCAGCCTGGAACGGGTCTAAAACGGTGTGTGCGGAGGCCAAAAATATGATGCGTGGAGGCTGAAAATGGCTGAAGGGCAGGGGACGGGGCCTCGGCAACATTCGGCATATAAGACACACAGACATTTCCACCCACTTTTGGGGGGGAAGTGCATCTTATACTCCCAAAAATACGGTAAATCCTCTGAATTAAATGTAATTTATACTCAGGAAAATATGTACAGCAGCATCTCTAATCCAGCATCTTCCAGAATTTCACAGAGTAAAGTTCCCAACTAACAAGAATACATCCCAGTTTTGAATTTATCAAAAATATGGAAATGATTCAACTAAGGGAGATAGCTGAAGCTGAAAAACTCACGAAAAAATTATTTCAAGACTAACTACAATCTTATACACTTACCTCAATGTATCTCTCTGCACTAAGTAGGGCTCTGTTGGGCACTATTATCAAAGATCTACATTCTACATATAAATTAGGAAATCTTTCCTCTGAAACATATTAGGGCTGTTTAAAAAGTTATCACCTTTGACTGACCTATGAAAGTCAATTCAAGAAGCCACATGGCAACATCTTCTTATGGGATTTTACCTCTTCAGACTGTACTGAGGAAATTCTATCATGTCATTCCAAACATTCAAACTGGAATTAATTTGCTGTTGAATTTGAGAACTGTCAGTCAGAAAATATATTTTGCATTACAATTTTACATGAATATATTTTTAAGTAACCCCAGATAGTTCAATGGAGTTATTTACCTGGGAATAAATCTATATTCATCAGTAGATATGATGGCCTAGTTATTCATATATGAGACAGTCTCATGGAGATCCCTTGAGACTCATTTTGGGAGAGCAATTCTGCTAGAATTTCAAGTTTGCTCTTAAGGCAAAAATATCTATTCTAGAATTTATGCTTCTCAAATTAAGTTTGAATATAGTGAATATCATAAAAAAGCAAATATAGCCTTCCATAAGAGAAAAGGGTACATTCTCAACAGCATAAATGTGAGTCTATTTAATCAAGAAGAAAAAAGTCTTGGTTCATCTGTAGCTAAGATCCTATCTATAAAGTATCATGGCATGTTATTTGTAAACTCTGCTGGAATCATACAACAGTTGCAAAATAAAGCCCACATAAGACAACAGACAATTATTATGTAAGTAGTGATGCATCTCTGAGCTGTTGGAAGTAGGAGGCAGCACAAAAAGCAGCAGGGGGTTCTCAAGGATGAAGAAGAGAGAAGAAAGGAGAGAAGAGTAGGAGGAATGACAGCAAGATTTGGTCAGGGAGGCGGAGTTGACGTGATAAAGCATGAAAAGCTAAGCCTTTTTAAAAAGCAAAATGTTATCCGCATCTGAAGAGGCTCCAGCAACAGTTGCTATGGAGACAAGAACTTTGACTTCTGTTACTAAACTTTAGTCATTCTGCCGAGGTAGTTACACTCGTCAGTATCACTTCCATTGACGCAGCTTTAAAGCAAATTAAGAAATGTTGCACAGTGGCAGTAATTCTTAACTAAAATTCATAACGTTATATTCTTCATTATCATGTAACTTACAGTAATTTAGGCATATCTTCAAAATCAACTATACCTACAGTAGAGTGCGCACGGACACACATACTATAGTTTAAAAAGCATCTTTGGCTCAAACTGATTAGAGTTGTAGGCAACAATTGCAAATTACAGAAGGGTAGATTAAGGAGGGGAATAATCAGATTCTTAAACAGGTTTTGGAAGAAGAAGAAAATGGTAACCTTTGAGTGTGCATGTCTAACACAAAAGTTTGTAATCTGTGGTGAGTTGTAAGTACTCCACAAATACATCTCAATAGCAAGAGGTTTTTCTGTATTCCAGAGAATGTTAACATTTCCATTCTCAATTTTTCTGGACTAAGAATTAGCTGCCCCTGCTTTTACCTTTTTGGGATGAGCTTTTTGGATACTTCTGAAGGAGGGTTGGGAATGTGGCCTCCAGATGTTGTTGAGTTGCACTCACTTGCTGTGAATTGTAGCTAAGCAATAAATGGAAGGTGACAAGTTCCCTATCTTGAATATGCTAAATTTCTCTGAAACAATCTCCACAACTATGTGATCAGGAAGCTTGATCACCATGTAAAGCCTGGAGCTCCACATTGTCCATCAGTGCGGTATAGCTAAGGGTGTTGTGCAGACACAACTAATTGTGTTTTATTAAACAAATAATGATGAAAGAACTATGGTTTAGCACAGTATGTGAGTTTTGTTAATACATACATTAAATAAAATGATCCAAAGTTGTGTATTCTGTTTTGCTCTTAAACACATTTTCCCCAATTAGCACAAAAGAAGTCCCTTCTCAAAGTGCTAAGGCAAAGATACCCTTCTGTGGGGTAGTTGCCAGGTTTTCATTCTTATGTATATTACTTTCGGAAAAGGGAGAAAGCAGAATTTTTGAGTTCTGTGCTTAAAATAACAACAGAAACAGTTGTTAATGGTTTGTGCAGAGATACAAACTTACCTTTCATGTTATCAATTGTGATATGTTTGCACAACACTAACAAGTTTGGTTAATGAGTTGGTGCTATCATTTTACTCTTAAACCCTGTCTTGCGCAGATCTTTAATTAAGCATGTAACTTTTTATGTTGACTGAATCCAAAATACTTGTGATTTTTGGAACTATGAAAACAAGAGCACATAGCTCATGAAAAAACCTGGATAAAAATCTCCATATGATATATTGAAAATTTGGAGCTCAGGGTTGGTTAAGCTGTGACAGGAATGTAAAATGGTACCATTCACCAAATTTTTTACTTCAGGTCATCGTACAAACAGTTTCTGATATCCAACTTTACAAAAGGGTGTGGAAGTTCTTGACATTGAAAAATATAATACGGTAGTTCACACATTTTAAAGAAAGTCATAAAACATTGATTACAAACAGAAGTGCCTGAGCTTTACATACCAAGATAAGCCAAACTGAAATCTTCTACCATTTAGCCCAGTCTGAGCCAAGCCAGCAATGTCCATAACCAACCACATTGATGTCAGAATGAGGAAACATACATCATAACATCATTGTATAAAGGACCCAACCAAGCACTTGCATCATGGTACCTGACCCATGTCTCCTATTTCCCCCACTTTTCTATCCTGCAGATGTTTCTACACCCAGCCAAAGTCAGAGACACTAAAGCTCTACTTCCACAAATAGGCTCTCACTGGATCTTACAATGTCTGATAAATAAATACCATCTGACAATTCAGTCTTGTAGGTTACATAAGGGGAAAGCTGTCTTGTTTATCTAAAATATTCTGGAAAGAGAGCCCACAATGGCTGTTTTACGTTAAATATTACATACTGTTCATGAACAACACTTGTTCCCTGCACTGTAGGCTATCTCTTCCCCCATATTGTTATACTGATAACAGACCATCAGTCAGCTTTGGGACTTAGATAAAGTGGAACACAAGAAGCAGTGAACTTCTAATCTGATACTCTGCCAAGAGTTTCTCTTTTTTGAATACTGTATAACTATGCTCCAGTATAACGATAATCCAAAACTCATTCATCCAAGTTGATAATGGGGGAAATAGGTAGCAAAGTCATTCAATAGAAATATCAAAAATAGTAATTTGTATATTATTTTCCTACTGAGGCAACTAGACTTTATCTTAGAGACTTTTTATAGTAGAAATGGGTAACAAAGTCATGCAGTGAAAATATCAAACACACTTATTTGTATATTATTTGGCAGCTAAGGCAATTAGACTTTAAAAAACACCAAATAACTCTTGACCCATTGGGTCATTGTTTCAAAGATATTTCCTTACCAGATTCCTCAATGACTTTTAACAATGGTAGAGCTTCTAATATGATGGAAAAGTTCTTAAAAATTCAGGGAGATGTTCAGTGATGTATCTGCCTTGAAAGTAACACAAACATCAGGAGCTGACCACAGGAAATATTTTATGACATTTTGTATTATGTCATAACATTTAAATAGTATCTGGTTTTGTCATAAAATGTTTTACAAAATTTGCCAAATGTCAATTCCATAGGAGTCATGAGTTCCAAATTTGAGACACATTCTGTAAGTTAGTCCATTTAGTTCAAAAATTGTTGCCATATTTTTTGGACAATTTCCCCCAATTAAAGGTTACAAACACTAGAGTTTTAGTAGTGTATAGATTGCAATTGCATTCCTGCATCTCAACTAAATCTGAAAGATTAGCCTTTCACATTATTCTGCAAACACAGATTTATAGAACATAAATATTAAAATGGTCTCATTATACATTGTGAGAATTTGCAACACTAGACAATAATTTAATATTCAATTCAGACACTCCTGTAAACTATAATATGATGTCCACAATCTTGGGTTGTCCGTATAACTTAGCTACTATTATCTATAAATCTTGTTACTTTGTGAACCCAGACAATGGCTTTTTCAACAAACTATGATTAAAAGGTTAGCATGATGTGCAACAGGGACAGGGGAAAAGTGGCAATGGATATTTCCTGCTCTTTGTTCCCCTACCCTTTCCACCCCCTCCTCCCCCATATCCATAGCTAAACACACTAGGCAGTAGACCATCTGCAACTAATATGTTCCTTAAACACTGAAAACTTCATCTGAAAATAGTCTGGACAACACAGAATATACCAAGCAAAAGTTAAAATATACTTCTGCAGATTGTACAACTGCTTTTTAAACAATATATTAAGAACATATAAAATAGCTAGGCATCTACAAAAGCATGTAGTATTATCTCTGGGCCTTTATGTTAAAAGTATCTTTCAAGTGAGATAGAGACCAGTTTATGCTAATTTTTAAATCTTATTACTGCCCATGACATTCATCTAGAGCTATTTATAGAATGGATTCATTGATACAGTGTTATAGAACTGAAGTAAAGAAACAAACACAGCAATAGTTTTTGTAAAAGAAAAAAAACATGAGTTGTGAGGTAGGTCAGTAATATTTATGGCTCCAAAAATGAGATGCAACACATTCTCGTGTAGTAAGCTGAATTTACACAGAGCATCCCAGGGAACCCTACTGTTGTCTAAACTGACCATCAAAGATGATCACATGCAGGGCTACATAATTTATTAGGACACTGAAAGAAACCTCTGGAATTTGCCAACATAAACAGCTCAGCAATTTGACACCCACATTTCTTTGAGGAGAGCAACAAGACGCATAATCCATCCACTAATATATGCCCAAAGAGGTCTCTGACCCAAACCAACCCACTTCCTTCCTTTCAAAGCAGACAGGAGACTTCAATAGCAACCAATCAATCAGAATAGAGCTGGAAGGGACCTTGGAGGTCTTCTAGTCCAACCCTTAACAGGTAATACAGGTATCCCAGTGTGGTGTCCCAAATTCAGTAGTGAAATTCTTCAAGAGCCTCCTATCCCAAAGCCCAGAAACCGCCACATACAAGCAAGCCAATGAGCCAATCCTAAAACGATGTGGTCTTTACCCATCTACTGAGAAATAAACCCGCCGACTTTAATGGGATTTATTCACTGGAATGTCCCAGGTTATACAGCACCGGCTGTATCTCCACCGAGTCGTTTCTTAGCTTTGATCTCCGAGCATTTGAAATGCAAATAAGACGACGGGGAAGGCGCTTACAACTAAGGCTCCTTCGGATCCATCTGTGCAATTATGCCCTTCCGAAAGAACGATTTTCTTCCTCTCGGGCTCCGTTCCCCAACCCCCACAACGCCACTATTACGCGAATATTTTGCTCGCAGTTGTGCCGAGCGGCTACATAGCGCTTCAGCCCGGCAGCTTTATCCCGCTTTCTTTAAAAAAAAAAAAAAAACCCTGGCCGGCAAGGCTTTTATATGGGCTCAGATCTGAGAGCACGGAAGGCTTACATTGAAGCACGGAGGACATCGCTCCCGCAAAACTGGCATGAACCACAGAGGCTCAGATTGCACCGATAGGATCAAACGAGCTTCTGGGGTAGGCATATACCTCCCGCTGGCCAGGCAGACTCGCACACGATTCTCTCTTTTTTTTTTTCCGGACCACCCAGCACCTTTCTTTGGCCACGCACTCCTCAGGAGCGTTTTCCTTTCCGACGGACATCCATTCAGCCTGCTCGGTTGAGAAATGCGTACAATACACGGCGCAGGCCAGCCTCACTCGCATCTGCGCTAGGAAAGTGGGGAAAGGAGAGACGGAGAATCTGATGGAGAAGGACGTGGGGGGGGGGTGCTCTCCCTGCGTCTCCTTCTCTTTCTCTCTCTCTTCCCGGAGCTTCCATCCATCCATCCATTCATTCATTCATTCATTCATTCATTCGGCCAGTCCAGTCAGTACCTACCAAGCATTGCTTTCTTGCCCGCCAAAGAGGCACCGATCGGGCGCTGCAGCCTACAGGAGTGCCGCAGCAACCAGAGATCTTCGAGAAGGGCAGGCAACACGATGGCTTTTCTCCAACTGCAGATCAGCCGCCGCCGCCGCCGCCGCGGTTCTCACGATGCCATTCTGCCAATAGCAACTGCTGCCATATTGTTACGGCAAGCGCTGCGAAGGGCGGGGCGAGAGGACCCCTTGGAAACCGACGGCTATTGGTCGCGCGGCCGGCCAATCAAACCGACGCGGCCCAATGAGCCAAGCCGGCGATGAACAGCGGGGCCTTTGGAGTTAGAATGCGGCGTGACAATAGGAGCCGCACGCGGAAAGCCAGTCAGGGAGGGGGGAAAGGGGTTTTGTTTAAGCCTTCGAGCCTTTTGCCGAGCCGAGGAAGGCGGTCCGAGAGCGGGGAAAGGACCTACCTGAAACAAAAGTAGTGCTTTTCCCTCCTGAGCCAATCCAGTAGCGAATGGGCCAATCAGAAGAAAGATTTAGGATTAAATTATCAGCGCCTTGAAGTGGATTTTTAGCGATTGGCTATTTATTAGGAAGACAAGAGGGACAAGGGTTTGACTTTTATCCCATTTTTCGAATAGACGAAAGCGTCGCTGGAGCGCAAACTCTAACTCGTGGGTATTGGTATTGTGGGAGGTTGTCACAAAGAGGGGGGAGGACTTATTTTCCAAAGCACCAGAGGGCAGGACAAGAAACAAAAGATGGAAGCTAATTATGGGAGAGAAGCAACCTAGAACTAAGGAGAAACTTCCTAACAAGACAATTAACCAGTGGAACAGCTTCCCTTTAGAAGTTGTGGGTGCTTCATCACTGGAGTTTTTTTAAGAAGAGACTGGAAGAGATTTGTCTGAAATGGTATAAGATCTCCTACTTGAGCAAAGGATTGGACTACAAGACCTTCAAGGACCCTTCTAGTTCTATTCTATTGATTGATTGATTGCTGGAAGTCTTGGATGGATGGATGCTATTAATTTGAGAGATGGCAGGTTACTTGTAAACACAACCAACACGGAACTGCAACCAACCTTTCTCTAAATTCTGCAAACATCTTGTAACTTTACTAACCATCTAAATATCCTCTTTTTGTTTGATGAAATCAAAATGTGGCCATATTTACAGAAGGCTAAGCTCCTCAATGTCTCACATTTTATAGCAGAAGATTGAAGTTAATTTATGAAGCAAAAGCAAGAAACTTAAAATGCTTTGAGCCTACAAAATGTACGGTTGCCTAAGCTTGTGTAGTTCGAAGTCACCTAATGAGATGCATGGAAGAGGGTCCTGCAAGTGAAACTGATAAAATGAATACGTTCTAAAACGTGTATGCAATAGCCTAGTTTGTCTAGTACTATCTTTTTTTCTTTTTGTTTATGCTGCAAAATACTAACACAGCTACTTCTCTGACAATTTAATCAGAAGCAATTGATAAAGTGAGATATAACACAGATACTATAGTAATCCCAAAACCTTTGTATAATGATATTTTTGTTCAGGCCCAAAATAATTTCACACACCCCCCCCCAAAAAAAAATTCTTTGTCAGGCAAGTTGTCTCAAAAACATATTTTTATCAAGGACACTGCCTACAGTTAAACTCTGGCTTCACCAATAGAAAAAAAAATTCTGTTCATTGCCAAACTGGAGCTATTTATCTGTGCCAGGAAGCACATTAATAAATAGTGGTCTTTGGTTTTTCAAACCTGGGGATAGCAAGGTTTTCATCCCCAAATGCTAGATGTCATAATATAACAAATATTACTAACTAATATGTTTTCACTAAGACTTGAGGTTGACTAAGAGGCATTTGAACAGCTCTCTTTTGCAGAAATGTTGGTAATTTCCTTTTTGATGTGCAGTAATCAGCACTCCACAGTATTCAAAGTGTGGTTGCAGTTAGAATCCGTACTATTAAGTCATTTCCTGAAATCCTCCAGTATGGAATTTGCCTTTTTTCATCAAAGTATTTCTACTATAGATGTGCAAAGCAGTGTGGTCTATTCTTGAACTTTTTCTCTGGAACTGCAATTTCAAGTAATCCATGAACAATATATTTCTAAGTTAATTATCCAAAACAATAAATGATTTATGGTGTTCCACATCTGGAGAATTCACTTCCATAAACAGATGAAGACCCCCTTGAAAGTGTATGCTGGTCCATTATAACGGAGAAACAATGTTCCAGGAATGCAAATTCTGATTTTTGTATTGATGATAGCTTGGCGAATAAAGATTTACAGCCAATAGGAGTCACAACTAATCATAATCCCAAGATCCCTTTCTAGTCTGTTATATATTAGATCCCATTGCATAGGGCATATATGAAATTAGCATGTTTTGCCTTAATGTATATTATTCAATTGTTTATCTACAATGGATCATATTTTAATTACAACTCTCATTCCTCTATCAGCAGTAAGAATACATTCATTAGTACTTTAAATAATTTGATGCCATCAGTAACAGGTCATAGCATTAAGATGGCATTGATCACTTTTATTGATGACTTTTAGCAGACTTGAAATGGGGATAGTACATCTATCCTGGCCATTCTTGATGTTTCAGCAACTTTCAGTGCCATCAGTCATGGTATCAGGAGATTGAAAGTATGAGATGTGGTATTGAAATTGTTTTTCTTTCTCTGGGGCTAGTCGGTGTTGGGGGGAGAGTGGGAATATTGAGCATCAAGCCCCTGCTTTCAGGTCTCTACTCCCTGCTCCTGTTTAATATCTACATGTAGCTACTAGGTGAGATCATTCCTCAAGACTCAATCCTAGCAAGATATTGGAGAGAGACTGGCAGAACCATAAGGAGACGTCAAGCAGGGAATTAGTTTAGAATCTACATAGTTACAAGAGGGCAGTCCAACCCACTCTTGAATGCCATTGAACCTTATGTTTTACTCAGGTGTAAATCATTAGTCTGAGAAGATTCCTGTTTTAAGGTTAAGCACTGACACAAGACCAGATGCCTGTTGATTTTAAAGCCCACACATCTGGAGATTTTCCTATTTCACTTTGCCTGAAGGCACAGTTTCTTAGTTTGAGTTGGTCTACAGTTTGGAGGTCCTCCTGGATGTCTGGTTCTTGCTCAAAAAGCAGGCGGTAGCCAGGGCTAGAGGAGAGGGATGTCTTTCTAAAGGTTTGTCACACACCAACGGTGCCTATTGCTCTGCTTGTGATGGCTCATGCCATAGTTGCTTCCTGCTTGGATTTTTCTAACATGCTCTATATGGGGCTGTCTTTAAAGAGCACTAGGAAGCTGCAGCTGATCCAAAATACAGAAATTCAGACAGTTTTGGCCATTTAATAAATAATTATAATTTCTCATTACACTGATATCACAACCTTAGAAGGCTGTCTAGACTAAGAAATAATCTCCTTGTAAGGCTAAAGACTGCAGACAGAATTTGCTTTCCTCAGCAATTGTCGAAGTTACATCACTGTTGAAAAAATAACTTTGCAATCAAGATGTACGTTTATGACCTTCACAGCATCTCTCTCTCTTTCTCTCTTACTGTCATGTGTTTACCATTACAGTCAGTTAATATACGTAGACTTGTGCCTGATCTGTTTTTCTTTTTGTTCTCCTCACCCATGCAGAGCCGAGAAATTGGAGAGGAAGAGATTATAAGAGAGTAAGCAGGCCAGAAAGAGGGAATACACATCAAAAAGAATGCACTATGACCAGCTGTTTGCCTAATGTGCTCAGGGCTGGGAGCTGCTGGTTCCAATTGTGATCACTATATGAGGACTACCTGTATTTTATTGAGATAAGCTATAGAAACATAATCATTCACCCACTTCTGGTGGGCATTTGGATACAACTCGAAGTTATGCTTATCACCCCATAAAGTCATACATGGCTTAGGGCCAACTCTCTGTCAATGTTTCTGCTTGGTCTATTAGATCTTGCAGGAATGGGGTGCTTTAGGTCAATTCCATCAGTCAATGTAATGTTGTTGGAGTCAGGGATCATGTCTTCTCTGTGGCAGTACCTATCCTATGGAACACATCCTTCCAGAAATCAGATGGTCCCGGTCTTCTCTAAGACATGGAAGACCTGACTGTTCCTCCAAGCATTCAAACCAGTAGGCAAGTTCTACTGATTGGTTTTTTTTTTAGTTGAGATGATTGTTTTGACCTAGGCATCAGTTTAGATTGTTACATTGTTATTTTAATCTGATACACTATCATGAGTCATTACTGAAAAACTGGCAATCATGTAAAATCATTTAAATTAAATAAATAATTATTAGAAATGTAATTCATATTTTAGTTTCTTAACTTCTTTGTTCTCCTTCACTTGGACTTCTTCAGCTCTGACATGCTTGAAATTCATCCTCTCAGAAAAGGCATCAGGAAATTTAATTGCTTCAGGTTATTATGCCTGAAAACTTCACTCATTTCTGTTGAACCATGTTTAACCATGTGGTTTAATCTCCACTTTCTTTTTACATGTGTCTACTATCTTGATTTTTATGACCTCCCCTGTGGTCACCCCCTCATGCAAATTATGTAGGAGCCACTAAGCGCCGTTAGTTGAATTACGTATATATGAAGCTAAGCCAGATTTTTTTTTAAGTCACATTATAGCTTAGCCTAACATGTAAAACCAGCCACTGACAATCTACTTTTGTGGGTGGGCAGGTGTGGATGTTTTTAATATATGTCTCCCATTTTCTCCAGAAGTGTTTTTTCCCCCTTTTGATATCCATTCTTCTGAAAAATTGATTACGGGAATCAGATTCTGGGAAGATTCTTTGAACCAATGGTACCTATTTAAAGTCTATACATCCACACACATACAAAGAAGATACAGATGGAGAAATGTAAAAGCATTTGAAAAAAAAGCTTTTTTGAACTGCAGTAACAGAGACATATTTCTACCTCTATTGCTATTGGAAGACAGCTGCACGAACAAGCCTGTTTTTCATTTATACATGCAGAAAAAGGACTGGGAATACCAAATTTTAGAAGAACCCTGACTGGATATAACTGTCGCAGTTCATTTGAGAGACATGGGCAGCTCTAGGCTCTGTTGATCTGAGGTCTGTTGAACAGCAGCAAACACAAGTGAACGTATTTTGAGCTATTTACAGAGAAAGGCTTAGAGATTTGACTTGCGACTGTGTGCATCAGTTCAGGAATCCTGACTGTGTTAACTGTGAATCATCAGCCCTGGTATATCATTTGTTCTTCTAGTGCATGGCTGTGAACCAAGTGAACCGCCATTTCAAGCTTAGACATGCCCAGGACAGCCTTACTTCAGAGAGTAAATGACAGGAAAGTGGAAAAACAACCGTTCCATTTAGAGAAAAGTGTAGCATGAAAGAGCACCAACGTTTTCCTTGTTTAGGCTTGTTGCTGTAGCACTTTTGGTGTGCTGAAATGCTGTAGCATAGAGATGGCAAAAAGTATTTGAGTGAAATTGTGTGTTAGGGAGAGTATTTAATGAAAACAACTAATTGCTTATTTCAATTGTCATCACTCTTGACGACAACTTGAAAACTCTGAAATTACGTAGCTCTAGGGACAAGCCAAAGTCATTGGAACTGGCTATATTCCAGAGGCTGCATTCCAAACTATATGTCTTTTTTATTCCTTACTATGAATATCATCTTTCAAATTAACATTGCAAGGTACTGCTCCATTTGCAATGAAAGAATTTTACTCTTTTTGATGAAAATCAAGAAGAAAAAAATTGGCTGGTAATTACAAATGCCATATAGAGTGATATAAAACATATCAGCTCTCAAACACTATGGTTTCCTGAGGAGATTCTGCTTTCCAGGTCATGGCTTGCTATTTGTTGGTGACATTATTTCTTTAATAGGAAGAAAATTATATTAAATCCTCAGGAGAATCCTTGTCTTACAGTAAACCGAAAAACATACACAGAAAGATGGTAGGATTAAAATTTATAGCAACTTGCATTCACAAAATGGAACCAGAATTTATCAATCTGGGAAAGGCAAACCCTTCTGTGATGAATACAGAGTTACTCAGGCATCAGTGATTAATTATTTTTCATGACACCCAGGAATTTCAGAAGATGTTTTGTGGTTCTGTTTTTAGTTTGTGGTTTGTTTTATTAGTAAAATTTAATAAAAAATGATACAGCAGCAATAATTACACACATATGAGGAAGTAAAACTTAAAAAGAAAAAAGAAAAAGATCCATATACGTAGTATTAATATATAGCTAGCTTTATATATTATTAAATCTAGACTATATATAGACATTCTGCTCCATCTTCTATTTGTAAAAGACAGAGGCATTTCAAAAACAGACAAACAGCACATTTCTTGAATGTACTTTCAAGATTGTGGAAAAAGCTTTCAACTGCCATAGCAGAACCTCTAAGCACAATCTATGAGATATCTTTCAGAACCAGCTCCTTGCCCAACCTATGGTCATTAGTCATGATCATCCCTATCTTCAAAAAGGGACCCAGCCTAGTTGAAAATTACAGACTAATCTTACTGTGTTGCGTCACCTGCAAAGTCATGGAATCAATCATAAACCAATTCATTATCCTGCACTTAGAGACAAACAACCTACTCTCTACCAAGCAATTTGGTTTCAGGAAAAAATTGTCCTGTAATCTGCAACTCCTACACTGCAAAAACATATGTACTACACACCTCAACCAAGGTAAAGCAATAGATGCAATTTACATAGACTGCTGCAAAGCCTTTGACTCAGTGGTACATGATAAACTACTGTTAAAACTAAACTCTTACAGCATTTCCAGATCCCTGCACAAGTGGATAGCTGCATTCCTGTCAAACAGACAACAAGTAGTCAAAATAGGGAGGACGCTATCAAATCCTGCACCAGTTAACAGCGGTGTCCCCAAGGCAGCGTTTTAGGGCCCACACTTTTTCTACTTTACATAAATGACCTTTGCAATCATATTATAAGCAGCTGCATCCTCTTTGCTGATGATGTAAAACTATTAAATACCACCACCAATGCTGCTGCCCTACAAAGTGACCTTGACTATCTCTCAGAATGGTCAAACGATTGGCAACTTCAAATTTCAACCAGCAAATGCTCTGTCTTACACATTGGCAACAAAAGTCAGAACACCAGATACAAGCTGTATGGATATGACCTCGTAGACAACCCTATTCTGTCAAGGACCTTGGAGTACTCATCTCATATGATCTAAGTGCCAAAGCTCACTGTAACAGCATTGCCAAAAAGGCATTAAAAGTTGTTAACCTAATCTTGCAAAGCTTCTTCTCTGGTAACATTGTACTGCAAACTAGGGCATACAAAACCTTTGCCAGACCAATCCTCGAATACAGCTCATCTGCCTAGAATCCACACTGTATATCAGACATTAATACAATCAAGCAGGTCCAGAGGTATTTCATGAGAAGAATACTCCACTCCTCTGCTCACAATAGAATACTTTATGCCACCAGGGTTGAAATTTTGACCTTGGACAACCTTGAACTACACCGCCTATGGTGTGACCTAAGCACAGTACACAAAATTGTCTGCTACAATGTTCTACCTGTCAGCGACTACTTCAGCTTCAACCTCACTAATACACAGGCAAACAATAGATACAAACTCAAGCTTAACTGCTCCAAACTTGATTGCATAAAATACGACTTCAGCAATAGAGTGGTCAATGCCTGGAATGCTCTACCTTCATTGTTACTTCCTCAAACCCCTGTAGCTTTAACCTTAAACTGTCTACCGGGGACTTCACCCTATTCCTAAGAGGTCTCTAAGGGGGCATGCATAAACACACCAGCGTGCCTACCATCCCTGTCCTACTGTCCCCATTTATTTGTACTCGTTTCATGTACTCATGTCCATGTTTATACTTATACCTGTTATTTTGTACATGTTTGACAAGCTAAATAAATAAATAATAAATTATTGCTCCACTGTGGCTAATGTCAAATCTTTCTACTTACATGCATATCAGTCTCACTGCAGTTATTATATATAAATACAAAATTCGGTGACTTTTTTCTAGTTGCTTGTCCATTCATCCCAAAAGAAAAGACTGTGGTTTCAATTGTACGTAACCTTTGAAATTTGAATTAATCCATATATTTGTATCCAAAATTTTCTGGCTTTTTTACATGTCTAAACATGATAAAATGTCTCTTTGTGTAGTTCACATTTACAACCTTTATATACTCCAGACAATTTCTGTGGTGACAAATATTAATAATAGATTACCAACCTCAGCCCAGACCACATTATCAACTTCTGTCTGACCACTATCTTATTTAAATACAATGAAGGTTTCTATAGACAAACATACGGCTGCCCTATGGGTTGACCTGTGTCTCCCATTGTGGCCAAACTCTACATGGAAGAGGTAGAAACCAAAAATCCTATATTTCTTCACAGGAATTCTACTCACTCACTAGTATAGGTATGTGGACGATACTTGGGTCAAGATCAAAACATAAGAATTGGAAGCAGTCACCAAACATATCAACTCTGTGGACAGATACATCAAATTCACGTGGGAAGATGTTAAGGAAAATAGCTTTGCCTTTCAGGACTGTGCAATACACATTAAGGACGACAGAAGCCTTAATATTGAAGTTTACAGAACCCCCCCAATCAATATTTACATTTTGATTCTCCCCACCCACCATAGCACAAAATGGGAGTTATTAGAATCCTTTACCACTGAGCTGAAGGCATGACTACCAGCAAAGATGGGGAGGGAAAGAACTACAACATATCAAGGAAGCCCTCAGAACATGTGGCTATCACAACTGGGCCTTCATCAAATCTCAAAAAAGACCCAGCAGGAGCTCCTCCAAAACAGAAGAGAACAATAAACAAAGCAATGTTATCACTCCATATGTTGTATGAATATCTGAAAAGCTCAGGAGGATCTTCAGCAAACACAACATACGTGCTTACTTTAAACCCAAGAATACACTAAGGCAGAAGCTTGTCCACCCCAAGGATAAAACACCCAGATATAAATTAAGGAACATGGTATATGCAGTACAATGCAGTGAGACATGTGCAGATCTGTACATTGGGGAAACAAAACAACCACTTCATAAAAATGAGGCACAATATAAGAGAACAAACTCATCAGGACAAGAGTCAGCAGTCCATCTGTATTTAAAACACAAAGGCTACTCTTTTGAGGACAGCAAAGTTCACATTTTGGACAGAGAGGACCACTGGTTTGAAAGAGGGGTCAAAGAGGCCATCTATGTCAAAATTGAACAGCCCTCTCTCAACAGAGGGGGAGGGATATGACACCATCTATCTCCAATCTACAATACAGTTCTTTCAACAGTTCCAAGAAGCCTCCACACCCATTTGCACTATTCAGGTGACCCTGATGAAACAGATAAACCTTTAAGTGGTCTTAATGACTCTCTAAAAGAATGCAAATGGCCAGCTGTCTGAAAGGAATATAAATCCTTCCATTCCCCACTATCTGGTAAAACCTAAAGAAGCTTATTGCATGAAAAGTGAAATGTCTTCAAAGAAAAACAAAAACTTCAGTTGCCTCTTGAAAAAGCACCTTTGGGACAACCATGATCTAAATGACTGAGAATCTCCATAGACATAAATTTCAATGATTTTAACCATGCATTTTCCCATTGGTTTTTCCTACTGATATATTATAGTCCACTTATCTTAATATCTTTTGGTTATCAAAATTTTCTCTTGATATCATTTTACAATTTCCTTGAAATAATTCTCGTATATGTTGTTAGGTTAACCATTTATGTTTATTTATCATTTTCCCAAAACACCTTTATGACTTTCAACACAAGAAACAAACTATAGAATGAAGGATTGCTACACGGATTTCCTTTTTTTGGATTTAATTTTTTCCCCTTTTCCCCCCCTGTAAAGTTATTGTGGATTTAAACTTTCTCCAACACAAAGAGTAGCAAAAGACTAAGATAAAACCAGAGCTCCACCTGTTGGTTAAAAGAGGAAGTAAGATAAGGAGAATTGCGAGAAAGGACCATGAACAGAACTGATTAGAGAAAGAAAACAGAAAGTCAAGGAGAAAATGTTTTTTGTTTAGGTAAGGTCAGATAAATTGGCTTTCTGGAGTTGTTGTTTTGGAAAATGCTAGTGGACTATAACTGGAGGTGAAGTAATATTAAGAATGTGAATGGATTAAGGTTTGAAGAATCTGAAGAAATAAATGAAGATTTTTCTTGTTCTTTTTTTTTTATTGCTGTCCTCTTTTTCCTATGTGTGTTCCTTTTTATGGTTTTTTTCTTTTTCGTTTCCTTTTTGTAATACTGGAGAGGATTATACAATTGGATTTCCATTGTTCCCTTTTTAAATTTTTCTTGTTTTTTTTCCTTTCCTTGTTTTTTTGTTTTTTCTCTTTTTTATACCATCTTTTATAAACTGGAGCTGTTTTACTTTATTTTATTCTTCTCAAGTTTTTGACATTTTTGGAATTGGTTTTTTACATTTGTGCTTTTGGGATTAATCTTTTTAGAAATTGTTTTTGGATATTTTTTGAAATCATTTGTTGCCATTCAGGCACTATTGGATTACAAATTTGAAATTCTTTTTGCCTTTTTATCTACAGTGGATTATAAAAGGTGAAATTAAAAAAATTATAGTAGATTAGACATGAGCTTTAGAAAAATAGCTTCAGCACCATCATCGACAACATCATCTGCAACCTCAAGTCCAACAGGACAAAAACATTGAGTACACTGGCAAACAAGAGAAAAGTAATACAATGCAGCAAGAATTAAAAGAAATGATGCAAGCATTGAGAGATGACTTCAATGAGGTGAAAGAAAAAATAGGGAGAATGGATGATAAATTAGAGTACAGTGGAACTGTACATAGAATTGCAAGAAAGTTTAAGCTTACCGATGTTGGAAGTGTTTAATGATTTGTTAACAGAAGCAAAATTACTTGAGTCATGGGCTGAAGCATATATAACTTTGATACTGCAGGAGAAAGACAGACTTGGAACAAATAAAAAATTATAGACAAATATCTTTATTAAATACAGATTATAAAATATTTGAATTAATGATTGCTGAATGATTGAAAAGATTTTAAAATCAATTTATACTCTCGGGTCAAAATAGCTTTTTACCTTAAAGACAGATAAGAGATAATATGAGAATAATATTAGATACATTGGAATATTATGAAGTACATCCAGAAAAACAGATGGCTTTGATGTTTTTAGATGCACAAAAAGCATTTGATAATGTAAACTGGGAATTTATGACAATACAACTTCAAAAGATGGAATTTGGACTAAGATTTGTGAAGCTGATTAGGACCATTTATAGTAAACAAACTGCTAAAGTATTAATTAATGGAGCCATGACACAGAAAATTGCAATCAAGATAGGCACTAGACAAGGATGTCCCTTGTCACCATTGCTTTTTATATTGACTTTAGAGGTATTGAACAGAAATATAAGACAAGATGTTGAGATAAAAGGTTTGGAGATTAAAAAGGAACAATATAAACTGCAGACATTTGCAGATGATTTGGTCTTCATCCTAGAAGAACCAATAAGAACTGGAATAAAACTAAGGAGGAAAATAGAAGAATATGGTGAAGTGGCAGGGTTAAAAATCAATAAAGAAAAAATGAAGATTTTAGTTAAAAACTTAACGGAGAAACAAAAGAGAGACCTGGTAGGAAAAGTGGACATACAAATAGTCAAAAAAGTAAAATACTTAGGAACTCAACAGCAAAATGTGCAACAATAAAAGAGGACAATTATTATAGATTGGAAAAAAACATCGAAATAGATTTGGAAAATGGAAAAATTTACAGCTGTCTTGAATAGGAAGGGTGGCGATAATTAAAATGAATATATTGCCAGGACTGTTATATTTATTCCAGATAATACCGATTAAGTTGGAAAAAAAACTTCTTTGTGGAACTTAACAAGATAACACATAATTTCATCTGGCAAGGGAAAAAAGCAAGAATTGGACTGAAATTGGTGCAGGATATTAGAAGTAGAGGAGGACTTGGACTCCCAAATTGGGAGCTGTATTATCAAGCTATGGCATTGACATGGATACAAGAGTGGATTTTGCTAAGACTGATGACTTTGGAAGGGCATGATCTACAAATGGGTTGGCATGCGTTTCTTTGGTACGGTAAACATAATGCACATAAGTACTTTCGGAGACATTATATAAGAAACGCATTATTATTAGTGTGGGAGAAAATTAAAAGGCAACATTATCTTAAGGTACCAGTGTGGCTATCAACACTGGAAGCATTGATAAACCCAAATGTGATTAAGACAAGTGCTATAATGAGATATAAAGACATTTTAAATGAAGAAGAGGGACTGAAAAAATATGTTTTATGTATTTGTGTTAAAAATAAAAAACTTTTTAGAAAAAAGAAAAAAGCCTGCAAAGATCTCTTCACTCGCCTTGTTAGGTCTGAAAAAAAGCTTTGAAAAAGCTACATTCGGAGTATAAGATTCACCCAAATTATCAGCCTCTTTTAGGTGGGGAAAAAGTGCATTTTATACACCGAAAAATATGGTAATTTCTTCCTGCCCTTAGTCATGAATAAAGAGAATAAAGAGCTGGATTTTGAGTATTCCACAGTAGTTTACAGAAGCTCATGCCAATACAGCATGGCTATAAATGTTAAGTTACTTCTAAATGTGAGCCAGACCACTGCAACATGTAATCTGACATATAATATGACAGTGCCTTGATTTAGAAAATTGAATTGTTACTCTGTGGTTGAACCAAGCTGGTTTGACCCCTTCCTTCTGCTAGAAATGGGCCTCACGCTTTTAAACCACTTTTAGCATTCAGATCAAAGCAGCATAGCCCCATTTCAATATTAGCATGCTCTTTGAAGCTCCAAACAGCTGTAGTTCAACGCTGGATTTAAAAGTATTGATGTGCCTCATTTTACCTTTTCCATTTATATTCTTTAATTAACTTTTTCTGCAACACTATGCAGTCCAGGAACTCAAACTAATTGCCTTTGGCATTGGTGGGACCATCTTATTCAATAAACCTTCAGAGTGTATTATTTTAAATTGAGAGACTACGGTAACCCTTATAAAATTCATCCCTGAAAGAAAAAGGCAATCCAGTGCCCTCAAAGTATTTTGGGGCCTTTAAAAAAATCTTTTGCTTCTGGCTTCATCAGCAGAAGCCGCTGTAGGTTAAAATTCAAATTATTTGGAAGGACCCAGTTTGTATAGTTGCACTTTTTTTTTATAGCATTAACCACAAACTGTTTCTCATTCCTCGCTTGGGTATAAGTCTGATGTGGTAGAAGTAGTTGTTGAGTTACCTCTACCACTTTAGTGTCCGTTCAAAGTTACAACGGCACTGAAAAAAAGTGAGTTATGAGCGTTTTTCAATTACAACCTTTCTGACATCCCCATGATCATGTGATCAAAATTTAGATGCTTGGCACCCATATTTATGATGGCTGCCATGTCCTGGGGTCATGTGATCCCTTCTTGCGATTTTCTGACACCGCCAATGGGGAATCCAGATTCACTGTAACACAGTAAAAACTGGAAAGTAAGTTTGTAACACAGTAACAACTGGGTTACAAACGTATCAACTCCAGTGATTCTCCATAGTACGTTGAGATAGCCTCCAGGATGGGTTGTCTCGTCTGCTCAGTTGATTGGACCGAGTCCGCAGTATAAAACCCCTCC
>JANHFT010010454.1:15279-37073 GCA_032467955.1 Pseudoxenodon macrops | reverse complement strand
TACCCCCACAACCCCCCCATGCACACTGCACTCTGCCCCACCCTCTATGGGGCAGTTTTTCGCCCTCCAGAAGGTGAAAAACGGCCCAACGGGACTTCCGGTTTGCCTCTTGGGCTGTTTTTCACCCTGTGGAGGCTTCCCTGAATCAAGCTGGCCAGCAAGCGCAAGCATGCTTCAGCTGCCAGGGCAACGCCTCGCGTGCCCTCAGAAATGGCTCCATGTGCCACCTGTGGCAGGCGGGCCGTAGGTTTCATCATCACTGTCCTAGACCATCTGAATGGCATCAACTTTCTTAGACGTGCCCTGTATTTGCAGGGCAAGTACATGTTAAATGTGGAGCCTTTACATATTGCCATTTGAAATATATATAGGATTAGTTTCTGTATTAAGGTTTTATTGCTGTAAACCATGTAAAGACATTGTACACTTGGCTGTCATATACATGCTAAGTAAAAATACATACATACAAGTTTAGATCCCCATTTATTGTATGTGGAAATAACTCAAAGCAACAAAAATACCTAATAGAGCAGTGACGACTAACCTTTTTGCCATCGCGTGCCAAAAGCAGGGGAAGCACGGGGGTGGGTGGGTCGCGCGCACACATGCCCACACCACAATGCAATGCCCTCCCCCAACGCATGTGCGCACAACCACCACCACCCACTCTGCGACACCACGACCCACGTGCGCATGTGCACAGGCCTCACTGAAACCTCTGGACTTCGGGTAGGCCCGTTGGGCTATTGTTCGCCCTCCCCAGGTGCTTTCCTGAAGGCTGGGGAGGGCAAAAAACAGTCTACCCCCCACCCTCTTGAAGGGCAAAAATCAACTGGCCAGTGCACACATGCGTACTGGAGCTGACATAGGACAATGCCTCGCATGCCCTCAGATATGGCTCTGCGTGCTACCTGTGGTAGGCATGTCATAGGTTCACCATCATGGTAATACGAGATTCAAACTCGCTTTTTGTGTCCCAGTTATGGCAGTTCCCTTTGACTCCATGAAAACCGCACTGGGCCAAACTAAGGAAGCTCAGATCTCCTCCCTCGTGTTTAATAATAAGACATGCTTGAGTAAGAAGAATCACACAAAAATTTAAGTTATCAATTTCTTAGCTGGGCTTTGAGTAAGAGACAAGAAACAAAATTCAAAATTTCTCTAAGCAAATTAAGTTTTTCCTCATGTAGAATTTCTTCTGTCATAAGGAAGGAATTTTGTGTGTAACATTGACTACAATCTGGGCAATTGAATGGTTACTCTCCTATGTGTAATCTTACATGATTGATAAGCGTAGACCTAAAACTGAAATCTTTCCCACAATCCGGACACTCAAATGGTTTTTCTCCTGTGTGAGTCCTCTTGTGTTTCATGAATTCGGAATGTCTATGGAAATCTTTCCCGCAATCAGGACACTCATACGGTTTTTATCCTGTGTGAGTCCTTTTGTGTACCACCAGGCTGGAACTTTGACTGAATCTTTTCCCACAATCCGGACACTCATATGGTTTCTCTCCTGTGTGAGTCCTCTGGTGTTCTACCAGCTTGCAATTCCGGCAGAAACTTTTCCCACAATCCGGACACTCATACGGTTTTTCGCCTGTGTGAGTCCTCTTGTGTATCACCAGGGTGAAATTGCGACTGAACCTTCTCCCACAATCTGTACACTCAAATGGTTTTTCTCCTGTGTGAGTCCTCTTGTGTTTCATGAATTCGGAATGACTATGGAAATCTTTCCCGCAATCAGGACACTCATACGGTTTTTCTCCTGTGTGAGTCCTTTTGTGTACCACCAGGCTGGAACTTTGACTGAACCTTTTCCCACAATCCAGACACTCAAATGGTTTTTCTCCTGTGTGGGTCCTCTGGTGTGTCACCAGGCTGGAACTTTGACTGAACCTTTTCCCACAATCCGGACACTCATATGGTTTCTCTCCTGTGTGAGTCCTCTGGTGTTCCACTAAGTAGGAATTCAGTCTGAAACTTTTCCCACAATCAAAACACTCATATGGTTTTTCTCCTGTGTGGGTCCTCTGGTGTGTCACTAAGTTGGAATTGTGACTGAACCTTTTCTCACAATCTGGACACTCATATGGTTTCTCTCCTGTGTGAGTCCTCTGGTGTTCCACCAGCTTCCAATTCTGAGAGAAACTTTTCCCACAATCTGGACACTCATATGGTTTTTCTCCTGTGTGAGTCCTCTGGTGTTTCACCAGCTGGGAATTCTGATTGAACCTTTTCCCACAATCCGGACACTCATATGGTTTCTCTCCTGTGTGAGTCCTCTGGTGTATCACCAGGCTGGAACTGTGACTGAACCTTTTCCCACAATCTGGACACTCATGTGGTTTCTCTCCTGTGTGAGTCCTCTGGTGTTCCACCAGCTGGCAATTCTGAGAGAAACTTTTCCCACAATCCGGACACTCATATGGTTTTTCTCCTGTGTGAGACCTCTTGTGTATCGCCAGGCTGGAACTGTGACTGAACCTTTTCCCACAATCCAGACACTGATGTGGTTTTTCTCCAGTGTGAGTCCTCTGATGTTTCACCTGATTGGTTTGCATGATAAATCTTTTATCACAATGGAAGCACTGGTAGCGTTTCTCTTTGGTATGGGTCCTTCCACGGATCATGAGAGACCTGTTATGAGTAAAGCCTCTGATGCACCACAAACATTTATATGGCTTTTCATGGGGTGGTTCCACTTATGCACCAATCAGATGTGATCTGCAATCTCTGTTTTCCCACAACAGGCAGTCTGTGGGGATTTTCCAACACTGATATTATTGTTTTCTCTATTGTTTTCCAGGTGAAAGCTTTGTTCTTATAATTCTCTCCATTGTCTTTCATCAGCTGAGGAAGGAGAAAAGTTTTTATACTTTCTAAACGAAGTGGAAGATTTTGATTGATGGTTTGTTTTATATTTTAAAGCTGTTTCTCATTCTCTGTTGTCCAGAATGCTCTTCTTGGCATCCCCTTTGCTGCAAGAGTCATATTAATGGATTAGTTTCATTGTTTTTCAAAAATGGCTGCATGATATGTGAAAGCAGTAGTGATGCCCCATATATTACCATGAAAAAACAAACACCAAAATTCTAGTTTAATCTCTACTCTTAATTATTATTTATTTGGCATGTAATAGGCTAGCCAATCCAAATATCCCCTCAATCACAAAATTCTTCTTTTGGCTTGAGTAAATCACATATACAGTGAATTCAGAAAGTATTCAAAGTATTTTGATTCCCTTCACTTCTATCAGTTTTGTTACTCTGTAGCCCGATTCTATAGTTGTTAAAATTTATTTTTTCTCGTTAATCTACACTCATGATGACAAGGTTAAAACAGAATTTTAGAAATGTCTGTAAATGTATTAAAAAGAAAAAATCCTGAAATACCAAGTTGGTCTAATTATTCAGACGTTTCACACAGTACTTTGTTCAGTTATTTGGGGGTATGACCTGAGAAGGTTTGCACACCTGCATTGGGGGATTTTCTGCCATTCTTCCTTGCAAGACCTCTGAAGCTCAGTCAGGTTGGATGACAACCATAGGTGGGCAACCATTTTCAAGTCCCTCCAGAATTGTTCAATAGGGTTTAAATCAGGGCTCTGTCTTAGGCCACTCTAGGACATTCACAGAGTTGTCCCTAAGCCACTCCTGTGTTCTCTTGGCTCTGGCTGAGCTTCCGAGATCCAGTCTGGTGATGGGAGAAAGTTCCAGAAGGACAATCATCGCTGCAGCCCTCCCCCAATCTGGGCTTTCTGGGAGAGTGGCTGGACGGAAGTCCCTCCACAGTGCAAAACACATGAAAACGCGCTTGGAGTTTGCAAAAAAGCACCTGAAGGACTCTCAGACTGTGAGAAAGATGATTTTCTGGCCTGATGAAACCAAGATTGAACTGTTTGGCCTCAATTCTATGGTAAACGTTACATCTGGAGCAAACCAGGCACCTCTCTTTATGTTAAGCACACAACCAAGACAACACAGGAGTGGCTTTGGGACAACCCTGTGAATGTCCTAGAGTGGTCCAACCAGAGCCCTGACTTGAGCCCTATTGAACATCTCTGAAGGCACCTGAAAATGGCTGCCTATCGATGTAAAGTAGGCTAAAATCATACTAAGACCTCTTGTTAATCATAAATTCCTCTTAATTGTCATTGATCATAGAAATCAATCTTCAGACCTTGGGACATATTAGAATTGCTTAAAGCTTGTAGAAATATTACTGTAACTGCCTGTAATCCTGCATTGCGGCAATCGACAGATGTATCCTGTTATCTTATCAGCGCAACCTTCCTAACGGTCTGGAAGATTTAGTTCCTCAAATTTAGGGATGCATAGGTTATATCCATATATGGAGCTATGTATGTTGCCAGGAAATGTATACGTACTGAAAGCTATATAATTGTCTCATGTCAGTCTGTTCGGGGTTCACACATTTTTAGTGCTGTTGCCATTCTGAACCATGCGCATTAAATAAAATATTTCCTCCTGTGAAGAGCTTGTCTTTATCTCTCGGTTTCTACAACAGATGGACGATAGGAAGGAAGAAAATCACCCCATTATTTATATAGACGAATGAGAAAAAACGAATTTCAACAATTTTAGAATTGGTCAACAGCGTAACAAAACTGACAGAAGTGAAGGGGATCTCAATACTTCCTGAATGCCCTGAATGTGGGTTCCTATTCACACAGAAATACACTCCCAAGAATTTATTTATGTAAGCAATTATGTGTATTTCAGCCTGCAAAGTGCCCCACATGTGGATTCATGTAATTATTTTTATCCAGTTTTAGAAAGATGGGGAGACTAAAAGATGAAAGATGCCCAAATCCTAGGCAAAATTTAAAACATTAAATTTTAGCCATGAAACTCCTCCCTTGAAAGGGAAAGCAACAGGTCAAGAAAATCCCAAGGAATGAAGTGTCCCCTGAAGGTGAGGGAGATGGGTGGTTTAAGACATAATGAAAAAAATATATGAAGATTTCTTTAAATCTTCCAAATCTCCCAGCAGAAAATCACAGGCAGCTCTTTTAAATCAGGCAGAGAAACGATAGAAAACATTTCGGGAGAGAAAGAATATGAAGGAAGAGCCCACGTGTTTCATCCTTTTCCCTTCGCTGCTTCCAGGCTGTGGAGGAAAGCAAAAGGCCCGACTTGCTCCCGGCTTCTCCTCCAACTTTCCCTCCACTCACCTCCCAGGAGCCGCTTCCATCCCTTGAAACGGCACAAGAGGCTCCGCCGACACCTTCCTCCTCCCGTGGCTGAGCGGAAGTTCCCCTGTCCTCCTTTCTCTCTACATCCACTCTAGCAATTCAATACTCTATCGTTTCAATTCGTTCCACCTCAGCCTCTCTCCCTCCGGTATTATGTCAATAGTAGCGATGCCGCTTCTGTACTCTATTCACTGCTTTCTGGGGGCGAGTGTTGCTTTCTTTGTACAGCGCCATCTAGCGCCATCAGGTTTTTTAAACAGATTAACAGAGTTGGAAGGGTTCTTGTAGGTCATCTAGCTTGACCCCCCCTCCTCTCTCTGGCAGACCCTCAAATATTGGAAGACTGCTATCATGTCTCCCCTGGTCCTTCTCTTAGCTAGACTATCTATGGGCAGTTTCTGCAACCGTTCTTTGCACGTTCTAGTCTCCAGTCCCCTAACAATCCGGTTGATCTGCTCTGTACTTTTTCTAGAGTCTCAATATCTTTTTTATAGTGGGGTGACCAAAACTGGGTGCAGTACTCTAGGTGCGGTCTAACTAAGGCTTTATAGAGTGGCATTAGTACCTCACTTGATCTAGATTGCATCCCTCAGTTAATGCAATTTAGGATTACACTGGCTTTTTGGGTGCCGCTGCACACTGCTGTCTCATGTTTAGCTGGTTGTCCACTAAGACTCCAAGATCCCTCTCACAGTCACTGCTATTAACCCTGGTTTCACCCAGTTTAAAATCACCCTCGTCCTATCTCTACCCTGAAGCATTTGCAAGAGGCTTTCATGGATTCTGTGGTTCCTTTGGTGCCATTGTATTCGACTCCCACCGAGCACAGGAATAGCCTTCGTCCATGACAATCTATCCTAGACCTTTTCTTTCGGGTCTCCCAAGAGCGGAGTCCCTGCCCCACTTACTACAACTAAACCAAAGGAAAGCGTCCAAAGGGGGTGTTTGTGTGACATAAACAGCCAATCTGAAAGTGCTCTTCCATTGGGGGGCTGGTGAAGATTGTTCCAGCCAGTTTTCAGTCGGGTGTATGTTTGTGCAGGAGGACTCCTCAAAACCTGTCTTGGCAAATTATTGAAGCTGTAATAGTTAAGCTGTTGAATGGAAAGCTGTAGTCCTAGTCTGTCCCTTGGGGTCTAGTAGGGACACCCTCATCCTGTAACTGAGCCAGGAGCTTCTTTTGCAGGAACTGAACCAAGGGAAAGCATCCCTGGGTGGTAACACAATGCGCCATAAGGCAGGGACAAAAAGCATCTCATTTGGGGATCACTGAAGACTATTCCAGCAATGTCTTTCTCTTGCGTGTGCAGGATAACTCCCAAAAACTATATTTGCGACTGAAGGAAGCTTGAAGAGTGATGCTTGACCTCTACTAACCTTCACAAGATTAGCCAGGTGCTGCATCATAAAAGTCAATAAAGGTCTTGTTTGTATGTGCAGCCTTAAACGATTGCCAGCTTCATATCCCTTTAATAGTATGACATGAGAAGATTCACTTTCCACCATGACAATCATCCTAAACACACAGCCAAGGCAACACAGGAGTGGCTTAGGGAGAACTCTGTGAATGTCCTAGAGTGGCCCAGCCAGAGCCCTGACTCGACCCCTGTTGAACATTTCTGGAGGGACCTTAAAATGGCTGCTCACCGATGGTCACCATCCAATCTGACTGAGCTTGAGAGGGCTTGCAGGAAGAATGGCAGAAAATCCCCCAATCCAGATGCACAAACTTATCACCTCATACCCAAAAAGACTTGAGGCTGTAATCGCTGTCAAAGGGCGTACAAAGGGAGGAAGGAGGGGTTTGGCTGGGGAAATAAGCAGGAAAAAGCAGTAAGGTAAGGATAGGAAGGGAATCAAGGGATGCCTGGGAAACAGGAGGCCTGAGAGCAAAGGTGGGATTCAGCTGGTTCGGGTGAACCGGTTAAAATTCTGCCCAGTTCAGCAAATTTTCTAATCCTACCATGGGCTGACCCTGCCCCAGCCCATTTTCTTGGCTGTTTGTCAGGCAGGGACGAAGGGCACCTCCCTTTTGGATCAGTGAAGACTATTCCAGCCATTTCTTTCTCTTGAGGGTGCAGGATAACTCCCAAAAACTATATTTGTGACTGAGGGAAGCTTGAAGAGTGATGCTTGACCTCTGCTAACCTTCACAAGATTAGCCAGGTGCTGCATCATAAAAGTCGATAAAGGTCTTGTTTGTATGTGCAGCCTTAAACGATTGCCAGCTTCATATCCCTTTAATAGAAGAATGAAATAGGGGACAAAACCTTGAAGTGCCCACACACATTGCTTCCAAACCCATCTAGATAGGAGATATTATTTTTCCCTCTGCATTCTTACAGTTGATACTGCCAGGATTACCCTCAGTAAGCAACGTGGTTTAATACCTACATGGAATTGCTAGGGGAGGCCATCCATCCTGTGATATCCAATTATGTACAGGTTGTCCTTGATTTACTTTATTTCGTGACCATTTGAAGTTACAAGGTTATTGAAAAAAGTGACATGACCATTTTTCACACTTAAAAGGCCACTGCAGCATTGTCACATGATCAACATTCAGACTGCGCAATTGACTTATCCTTGTGACTGTTGCAGTGTCTTGGGGTCATGTGATCCCCTTTGGCAATGGAGCTGGTGAACAAACTGGAGGTCCTCCCGGACGCACAACTCCTGCTTGAGGAGGCCATGGCTGGGGGAGAGGCTTTACACAGATCTTGTGCACCAATTGTGCCCTTCCCTGCAGCGGGATGCATTGCACAGGGGGTCACTCTTGCCTTGGTCACCTCCTGTTTGAATCTCTGCACTGGACCACTAGAAGACTTCAACTGGTCCAGAACGCAGCAGCACTCACAGTAATGGAGGCCCTTAAGATGCCCATGTAACATCTTTGTGTTGCGAGCTACACAGTACACTGAATACTCTGTTTACAATGTCAGCATATTGTCCCCAACAATCTGGGTCTTCATTTTACCAATCTCAGAATGACAGAAGGCTGAGTCAACTGTCAGTACTGGATTCCAGACTGTGGGCAGAGTCAGCTGGAAATACTGCATTCTAACCACAGAGCCAACAGGGCACCTGACATTATTTTCCCACCTTTATTTTTGCATCTTCCAGGTGAGATAGGATGGCCACGCTCCTGGCCCCTTGCCTCAAATATTGGCACCTGATAGGAGCTGGGAAGTGTGCCTTGTCTATTGCAAACCCTTCCCCCTGAAGTTTGGCAAGTCTTTATCCTTCTGATCTTCCATAAACAAAGAACTAACTGGGATAAGAAGAGAAGATTGCACATCAGGTGAATTGAAACCAGGTTTTTGTTTTTATGCATTTGGTTTTAATAGTTTAATTAAGTTAATAATTGATTGGGAGCCAGCCAGTTTGTTAGCAAAAAACAGCACAAAAAGTGAACATAATTAGTAAGGCTTGAAGGCCTGCTTAACTTCTCAATTGAACTGAAAGCAAGAATTATGTTTTTTGGGATTCCTTGACCATCTGAATGTCATCAACCTTGATAGAACTGCCCTGTATTTGAAGGGCAAGAACATGTTAAATGCTGAGCCTTTGAATTTTGTCGTTTGCTATATATGGGTTGATTAGTTTCTGTATGAAGGTTTTATGTAGAAACAACTCAAAGCAACAAACATACTAATAGAGATGCAAACTTGCTTTCTCTGGCCCAGTAATGCCAGTTTCCCTTGACCCCATGAAAGGGAATGTCAGCACTGGGTTGAACAATGAAGCTCAGATCTCCTCCCTCATGCTGAATAAGACAAGCTTCACTAAAAAGAATCACGCAAGAAATTAAAATATTAATTTCTCAGCCGAGCTTTCGCTAAGGGACAAGAAACAAGATTCTTTTAAATAGATCAAATGTATCCTTATGTGGAATTTCATCTTGGAGGGGGGACGAAGAAAGGGGGGACGCATTGCGGATCGCGGAGAGTTGCAACTCTCCTGCTTGATTCGAGGCTTACTCTTATTCAACAAAGAAGGAGAGGCAACCACTGTGGCTGCTGTGAAGCTGGGACAACTGAAGAAAGAAATGTGCTGGAGCAGTGTTTGAACAGTGGTCTGGAGCTGGGTGAGATGATTTTCAACTTCTTTACTAGAAATTAAACACCAAAGAAAAGAAACCCCGGAAAGATATCACTTCTAAACGTTATAAATGGCAAATAAATACTTAGAGAAAAATCAGAGACTTGAAAGAAACTGAATTTTAACAAAGGATATAATTTTTAAAATACAGGAAGCTTTAATTGGCATTTAAAAGGCATTTAAAAATGCTGGAAATATTGGACTATATATTGGAAAAGTGAAAGTAAGTCGGAATGGGTTTCAGCTATTATACTGGGTGCAATGCTGAAATCTTAGGTGAATATGCCATCTACTGTTGAAAGAAAGAAAATACACTATATTTTTACAAAGCTGAGAATTTATTAGGATTAATCAGGAATACAGAGTGGAGATAAACATCTGGAAGACTGTGTTTTCTGCTGCATATTGTTTGATAATTATTCTTTTCAAGACTGAGGAGTGAAAATTTCTGAGACTTCTGAAGATTGCCAAGTAGAGTGGATCATAAACACTTGGAATTATCACCGACGTCAGTTGGTTACATGACAGATGAAGACAAGGGAAAATCTGGAAGGAGTAAACTGACTGGTGGAGGATTATAAAGAACTGTAAATATTGGGCATTTTGAGAAATGATTTTGGGACTGAGTGAAAAGCTGTAATAATGGCTTATTGATACTACAGATAACTAAGAGTTTGGGATTTTGATAGATTTGTGTGTATTTCTTGGAACTATTAAAGTAAGACAGAATGTTTCAACAGGAAAACACAAGCATAATGCAAGGAGCAATATTATTGATGTTGCGATGCATGTATGAAACTATGAGAAAGAACCATGGGGTGATAAAGGATTTGATACATGATGTTAGATTAGAAAACATACAGCAAATGACAATGGAAAATGAACAGGAAACTCAGGAAATAGAGGAGAGAATAGAAACAGTAGAGGAAAGGGAAGAGCAGATGAATAGAATAGAATAGAATTCTTTATTGGCCAAGTGTGATTGGACACACAAGGAATTTGTCTTTGGTGCATGTGCTCTCAGTCTCAGTTCATTTGTAAAACAACAAATTGAACCCAAAAAATAGGGGGAGATAATTACAAGGGAGGAAATACACCAAGCTGACAATAAATTTAGAGACTCAAAAATAGAATTGGATAGGCAGAAAGACATCCCTGAAGTGAGGATAGGGACTCTGATAGACACAGTGAAGATTTGGCAGCGAGAGGTAGAGGCAGAGATAGAGGGAACATCTAGATCAAATAAGAATGATATATGGAGAAATAAAACATTAAAGGAGGGGTATGGAAAACAAGCCAAAAAATCAATAAGAATTGGCACATTGAAGCGAAAAAGAGACGATGGGTAGAAGCAAAATATACACCAATATAAGATGCGTGCTACTTGGATTTAGAAGAGGTAGGAATTAGGAAGAGAAGAAATATTATTACGTATATCCTTATGTGTTTTAAAATTAGTAGGTGGAGGAAAGGATCAGAAGATGAAAGATGATTGTATTATACACATTTAAATAATATCACTAAGGTAACCACGGCTATTAGTATTGAATAATAAAATATTGAATAATTAAAACGATGAGGGATTTTATATATACGGTGGAATAAATATTATGTTAACAACTTTGATTGTAATACATATATAGTTACAACAATGTATGCTAGTATCTTTTTAAAATTTACAAGAATTGAAATACTAAAAGGGATAAGAGAGGAAAAATAGAAATAGAACAGCTATTAATATAAGATCTGTATTATTAAGATATGAAAGAGGCAGAAACTGGAATGGGGGAAATAGCACAATATTACTCTGAATATTTTATGTAAGATGTTAAAATTAGTATACAGATGAAAGGATTAGAAGTTGAAAGATTATTGTATCGTTTAATGTTATCATAATGGTGGGAACATGATCAATGTAAGGTTATCAAAATTGTCAATTTTATTATTATTAGGTATCAAAATGAATGATACCCAGAAGCCACACTGTTCATGTATTCAATATTATATATATATTTGAAAATTTAAAAAAACTTATATAAAAAAGAAATGAACATAATTAGTAAGGCCTGGAGGCCTGCTTAACGAAAGCAAGAATAATGTTTTTTGGAACTCCTTGACCATCCGAATGTCATCAACCTTGCTAGACAAGGTTGACAAGGTTTGGCGGGCAAACCTTTGAATTTTGTCATTTGCTATATATGTGGGGTTGATTAGTTTCTGTAATAAGGTTTCATTACTATAAAGCGTGTGGAATCACAATGGGTTGGGCTACCATATACATGGTAAGCAGGGGTGACACATTTTCCCCCTACTGGTTCTGTGGGCGTGGCTTGGTGTTGGTGGGGTGACTGAGTGGGCATGGCCAACTTGACATCAGTCATGGCAAGGTGGGGCAGAACCACCCCACCAAACCACGCCCACAGAACTAACAGAATCTTTTGGCCAAGTCTTCTGGCGTTCAACATGGCTGCTTCTCGACTCATGTTTACTCTGTGTGTATGAGCCCGAGAAGGAGAGAAGGAGTGAGTGGGAGGCGCCAGTCAGTGGTGCGATTTACCGGTTCTCTGACCTGCACATAATCTCCGCCACCGGTTCTATAGAACCTGTCCGAACCTGATGAATTTCACCCCTGATGCTAAGTAAAAATATATAGACATGTTTATGTCCTCCTGTATTATATGTAGGAATAACTCAAAGCATACTCTGGAATAACTCAACGCAAACTCACTTTCTCTGTCCCACCAATGCCAGTTTCCTTTGACTCCATGAAAGGGAATGACAGCACTGGGTTAAACGATGAAGCTCAGATCTCCTCCCTCATGTTTTATAATAAGGCAGGCTTCACTAAAAAGAATCACGCAAGAAATTAAATTAATTTCTCAGCCGAGCTTACACCAAGGGACAAGAAAGAAGATTCAAGATTCCTCTAAAGAGATCAAATTTATCCTCATGTGGAATTTCCTCTGTGATAAGTGAGGATTTTTTTGCTGTCCCCAATCTGGGCATTTGATGGTTACTCTCCTATATGTAACCTTACATGATTTATAAGGCTAGACCTACAACTAAAATCTTTTCCACAATCCGGACACTCATATGGTTTTTCTCCTGTGTGAGTCCTTTTGTGTATCACCAGGCTGGAACTGTAACTGAACCTTTTCCTGCAATCTGGACACTCAAATGGTTTTTCTCCTGTATGTGTCCTCTGGTGTTGCACCAAGTCAGAATTTCGATGAAAACCTTTCCCGCAATCAGGACACTTATATGGTTTATCTCCTGTGTGAATCCTCTGGTGCACCACAAGTTCAGAATTCCAATTGAAACTTTTCCCACAATCTGGACACTTGTGCGGTTTCTCTCCAGTGTGATTCCTCTGGTGTATCACCAGGTAATAATTTTCACTGAAACTTTTCCCACAATTCGGACACTGATATGGTTTTTCTCCAGTGTGAGTCCTCCGGTGTATCACCAACTTGGAATTTTGTTTGAAACTCTTCCCACAATCCTGACACTTATATGGTTTTTCTCCAGTGTGAGTCCTCTGGTGTATCACCAGCTTGGAATTACGCTTGAAACTTTTCCCACAATCTGGGCACTGATATGGTTTCTCTCCTGTGTGAGTCCTCTGGTGTTCCACAAGGTTAGAATTCCGACTGAAACTTTTTCCACAATCCGGGCACTCATACGGTTTTTCTCCTGTGTGAGTCCTCTGGTGCACCACCAGGTCGGAATTGCAACTAAAACCTTTCCCACAATCTGAACAGTAGTGTTTCTCTCCTGTGTGTGTCGTCTGGTGTTTCACCAGGTGGGATTTGTGATTGAAACTTTTCTCACAATCCAGACACTCATATGGTTTTTCTCCCGTGTGAATCCTCTGGTGTACCAACAGGTTCCAATTCAGACTGAAACTTTTTCCACAGTAGAGACATTCATATGGTTTCTCTCCCGTGTGAATCCTCTGGTGTTTCACCAGCTTCGAATTCTGATTAAAGTTTTTCCCACAATCCAGACACTCATATGATTTCTCTTCTATGTGAGTAATTTTCTGTATCCCCACTGTAGAATCCTGACTAAACATTTTGTTACAATCTGGACACTCATATGGTTTCTCTGTCTGGTGTATAACCAGGTCAGAATTCCAAGTTAAGCTTTTTACAACACATCAGGACATTCAAAGAGTTTTTCTCCACTGTCAGTCTCCTTCTGTCTCACTAAATTCATTTGAAAGCTAAATCTTTCGTCACATTGGGAACAATAGTAGAGCTGATCTTACTGCATCGGCCATTCCATAAACTATAGGAATCTTGCTATGAATAATGTTTTTGGCACAATCCAAACATTTGTATGGATTTTTGAGCAGTGGATCCTCTTGTGCATAATCAGCTGTGATCTGCAATTTGTGTTTCCCCCAAAATAGGCAGTCAGTGAGGTTTTTCTGATTCCTTATGTGGTGGATACTTTGATTCAAGACACTCTTTCCTTCCTCAATGGCTTTCATTAATGACTTTGGCTATCCTAGTTACCATTTCCTTCCCACTGATGTCCAGCTATTTCCCAAGTTTTCTGAATTTGGTAATTAAAACTTTTTTTACTTTTTCATGCAATATTTTCTTGAGTTCCCCATAATCTATTCTTCCATTTGAAAACCCTGTTTCTGTTCTTCTCTCCTTTGTCTCCCTCCATCTGTTGAGGAAAGGGAAGAGTTTTAACACTTTTTGGAGGAAGTGGAAAAGATTTTCATTGTTGGTTTGCTTTGCATTTTAATGCTGCTTCTCTGTTGTCCAGACTGCTCTTCTTGGCATCCTCCTTGTCTATCAGATTCATATTAATGGATTCGTTTCATTATTGTTTATAAAATGGCTGCAGAACCTGGGAGAACAGTAAAAAAAATAGTCCACATATTACTATGAAAAAGGAAAGATATCAAAATGCTACTTTAACCTTTAACTTTCATTATGATTCATTAGGCACAATAGAAGACTAGAAAAATCCAAGTTCAAATATCCACTCATATTTTAAATAAAACAATACCTGAAAGTACCGAGTTTTATACACACACGTATGCACACATACAAACCTATAAATATATGAACTTAGAACTTTTTTTTTGTGTATTTTACTCTTTAAAATGTTTCAGAAGTGGATTCACTCAATTTGTTTGATTTAATTTAAGAAAGTTGGGGACCCTAACATATCAGATGGTGCCCAAATCCTATGCAAGTTTTAAAGCATCCGTTTTGCCCATGAAACTTATAGCTTGCCAGGAAAGTAACATGTCAAAAGGCATAAAGAACGAGGGCGATACAAATATGGGGGAAAATTTTTTTTCCCAAATGTCCCAAATCTTCCAGCAGAAAATAGCAGGCAGTAATTTTAAATCATGTAGTAAAAGGATAAAAATATTTGGCGAGAGAAAGAATATGCAGCAGCAGCCCGCATGCTTCATTCTTGTCCCTTCGCTGCTTCTATCTACAACACGGAGGAACCCAAAGGGCCCGACTTGCTCCCGGCTTCTCCTTCGACCTTCCCTCCACTCACCTCCCAGGAGCCGCTTCGACCCCTTGAAACAGCACAAGAGGATCCGCCGACGCCATAGTCCTCCAGCGAATTAGCGGAAAGAGGAAATCCCTCTGTCCTTCGGCTCATCTCCTTTACGAGCTCTCTAGCAATCCAATCCTCTATCGTTTCAACTTGATCCACCTCCGCCTTCATCCCCTCCAGTAATGCCGCTACTCTACTGTATTCACTGCTTTCCAGGCACGTTTGTAGAGCGCCATCTAGTGACATGAGGCTGAAAACACGCTCATCCTATCTACCCTAAGGCGTTTGCAAGATGTTTTCATTGATTCCGTGCTTCCTTCTGTGCCATCAAGTCGTATTCGACTCCCGCAGAGAACAGGAATAGTTTTTACAGTGTGGAGCGAACAAAACAGCCCTCCTTGCTCCCGCCTTATCTTCCGACCTGTCCTAAACTTATCATCCACCTGATGCTAACTCCCCAAAACTACCTTTGCAACTTAGGGAAGCTTGAAGAGTGATGCTTCACCATACTTAGCTTCACAGGATTAGCCAGGTGCTGCATCATAAAAGGTAAAGGTCTTTAACTGATTAACAGAGTCTTGTTTGTATGTGCAGCTTTAAACGATTACCAGCTTCATCCCATTTATAAAAGAATGAAATACGGGACAAAACCATGAAGTGGTTTCCCAGACAGCTGGAGAAAAATATTTGGAGGAGTACTTACTAAGGAGTACTGTGCTTTAGGTGTTGGCTCTCAATTCCTCTCCCAGGCCCAGAAAGGAGCAGGCCTGGAGACCACCCACTTGCCCATAACTCTCACCTTCTTGCCTGGGACTCCTCTACCTTTTCCCACATCAAAATCACATGAGGTCCTCACTTAATGACCAACGGGGTCCTGGAATTGCAATGGCTACTGGATCTGCCAGGATTGCCCTCACTAAGCAATGTGGTCATATGATTTCAATTTTTATAACCTCTGGTTATAAAATAATTGGTTGCAATTCTCATGGACATTTGGAGGGTTTGAGATAGACCAGGTACAACCATTATGTCCTTCCTATACCTCTGGATCAAGGGACGCGGTGGCTCAGTGATTAAGACACTGAGCTTGTCCATCAGAAAGGTTAGCAGTTCGGAGGTTTGAATCCCTAGTGCCGCGTAATGGAGTGAGCTCCCATTACTTGTCCCAGCTTCTGCCAATCTAGCAGTTCGAAAGCACGTAAAAATGCAAGTAGAAAAAATAGGGACCACCTTTGGTGGGAAGGTAACAGCATTCTATGCGCCTTTGGCGTTTAGTCATGCCGGCCACATGACAATGGAGACGTCTTTGGACAGCGCTGGCTCTTCGGCTTTGAAACGGAGATGAGCACCCCCTCCTAGAGTCGGGAACGACTAGTACAAATGTGCGAGGGGAACCTTTAACTTTAGTTTAGAGAGTCGTTGAGGCCACCTAGCTAAGTGTCTATGCAGATTCTCAGTCATCCAGGTCATGGTTGTCCCAAAGGTGCTTTTCCAAGAGAACTTGGACTTTTTCTTCAAAGACATTTCACTTCTTATGCGTTGTTTACCTTATGACACAAATAAACCTCCCGGTGAGCTTAATGACTTGCTAAAAGGATGCAAATGACCAGCTGTCTGCAAGGAGTATAAATCCTTCCATTCCCCACCATCCAAGTCAGAGCTCAAGATGCTGCTTGGATGAGAAGCAAAACGTCTTCAGAGAAAAACCAGAAAGTCCAGTTGCTTCTTGAAAAAAACACTTTTGGGACAGAGGGGACGAATGAAACAATTATTTGTTCTACACACTTCTTTGTTGTGAATCATGAATTGGCTTTTATTCTGTCAAGGCAATCAGTATCTATATAGCGCTTTATAAAAAATGTAGATAAAAGGCAGACGCCTCTCCCAAGGTGTGTGTAAGAGAGCTGTCTTATCACATACATTGACACAATAATATACTTATATATGGCCAGTTTTCAGGTTACGGAAATTAATCTTGTTTTATAAGGAGGGAGGAGAAATTGCTCATGATTCTAAGACTCGTTTTTAAAATCTTGGTTTACATATTGAGCTGTCAGAATAAAAAATCGTATGTCAAGATATCATAGCATAAGTTAGTCTTAAAACATGGTAACTCTTCGTCATTATATTGGCCTAAGAGGCTCTATTATAGAGAAGATGTATTTACCAAATGAATAACTTATACTTTTAAAAAAATAGTTATTTGCTTGTAGCTGTTGTGTTTTAAGTCTGCAAATTAAAGCAACACAGCGTAGAGGCATTTTGTATTGATTCCTTGCCAGATTTTATATATCCTTTTTTTTTTCTGGCAGGGGGGATGTGTCCGTTTCGGCACATCAGTGGGGAAAAGACAGTGGTTTGTAAACATTGGTTACGAGGCCTGTGCAAAAAAGGGGACCAGTGTGAATTCTTGCACGAGTATGACATGACCAAGATGCCAGAATGTTACTTCTATTCCAAATACGGTAAGGGCAAATGTAATAATGAATGGCTGCTATTTAATCCTGACTTTTGCAGTGTGAGTGTGTTCTGTAGTGTACCACAGTGTAATCCATTTCATCCATTGCTCTGGGAAACTTTACAACGAGTTTTGCAATCTCAAGTTTCAGTGAGTTGAGATGTTGATGGAAGAAATGAGAGTTTGACCAGACGTGCATTGGTTTGTAAGTTGGTCTATTGGCTGTTACTCTATGCTATCCCTTCGTGACATTTTGATTAGATATTTTGAATGTTAATAGAGCAAATTATTGGTGTTCAGTCAGTCGTGCACTGAATAGCATGCTTTCTTTCACTTTTTGATATTCTTAAAGTTTAAATTACCAGTTTCTTTACACTCCTCTGGAATGTGTATATGTGCAGTTTAGCACGTTAAATGTTATATTTCAAAAGGCTGATGATGAAAGGTGTAGGTGATGGTCATAAGGAAGCACCTGACTTAACACTTTGCAACTGTTTTTGAAATTGCGTTGATGGCTTGGTGGGCTGAAGCTGGTGACCGTCTGTTGCAGGGGAATGCAGCAACAAGGAGTGTCCCTTCTTGCACATCGACCCAGAATCCAAAATCAAAGACTGCCCTTGGTATGACCGAGGTTTCTGTAAACACGGTAGGTATTCAACTTGTGACTGTTGATAACTGTTGTGCTGCCTTGGATACAGATTTCTCGAGCAACAGGGCCAAGCTTGCAAAAGCCTCTGAACTGACATTTGGCTCCTTGAAAACTTATCTTCCCTTTTGAAGAAAAACTTAACTTGTAGTTAAGAGAGAATTGTCTGACTTTGGGGCCACTCTTGCTGTTTTGAAAACTTAAGAAATCTCAGTTTGCCCTTGATGAGGTTAGTATTAGGGGGGGAAAGGTTTGTGTGTCTTGCACAATCCTTTTACATCCCTTGCATTTTGTGTTGTAGGTCCTCTCTGCAGACACAGACACACACGGCGCGTTATTTGTGTGAATTACCTGGTAGGCTTCTGTCCAGAAGGCCCTGCGTGCAAATTCATGCAGTGAGTATTTCCCAGATCTGTCTTAAAATTTTCCACCTGATGTTATTAAGCCACATAGCTGTGGTGCCCTTTTCAAATCCTTCCCAAAATGTCAAGCTTAAGTCTCATGCTCCTTCACTCTCTTTAATGCTTAGCTAATTACTAGTGTTTCTGTACCTATAAAGCAGTGAATCTTCTTCTTCTTGCGCCATATCCGTCATCGGATGTTGGCGATCCTATTTTCTATCAACAGCTGCACGAAAAAGTGCTGCTGAGTTTTATCCAAACCAGTCCCTTAGATTTTGAAACCATGATATTCTTCTTCTTCTGCCTGGACCTCGTTTGCCTTCAATCTTTCCTTGGAGGATTAAGTGAAGGATGCCGTATTTTTCCGGGTGTCGCATCCCATGTCCAAAACATTATAACTTTCGCTTTTTTTATGGTTTTGATGATTTCCCTTGGTTTTCACAATTAGTAATACAACACCAACATGCACATCACATTACTAGAGCTTTTCCAACGTAGTAGACCAGTAATGGCTAACCTTTTTTTTCTTGCATGGCAAAAATGGCAGCACGCGTGCGCTAGTGCGCATGCCAGCATGCAGCCCCACAACACACACTGCTTGATTCTAATAGTGAATTTCTTTTTTTATCAGTTTGGTCTTCCTATCTTCCCATATACATATCTCCTTTTTCTTTTGAAAAACAGTCCCCGGTTTGAACTTCCTATGGGAACGACAGAGCAGCCGCCACTGCCACCCCCAACGCAGCCACAACAAAAAGTAAGCCATCCTGCTTTTTCAGCTGCTTCGGGAGGCCGTTCAAGGTTGAAGATTCATCTCCTTTGGATTTAACTTAAAAGAGAACTTGGGTCTGTTTGAATAGTTCAATTGTGTCCGTTTGTTGATGCTTAGAGATGCTCCTCCCGTTATAGTGGCACTTGATTTGCAGAGGGGGAGAGGAATGGACCACTGGCATTCAGAGAGGAGGAGGAGGAGTAATAATTTTATTGTGTGCTTTTAATTAAGGGCACTGCAAGCATAGGCCAAAAGCACAGATAATACTACAATCAAATTGCCTCAGGATTCTAACTCTGCACAGGAAGATATTATTATTTTCCTCTAAGGCAGCAGTCACCAACCGGTGGTCCGCAGAAAGATTATTTGCATTGTTTTATATTGCACTTAAATACTATTTATCTTTTTAAAAAAAATCATATTAGTGGTCCGCGGGATTTAAAATTATGAATTTAGTGGTCCCTGAGGTCCGAAAGGTTGGTGACCCCTGTTCTAAGGGAATAGAACATTGGAAATGTTTAATATAGGCACATTTCTTCGCTTCTTGTCCCGGCCTTGCAGGATTTGGGTTTGGCTAGTCTACAGAAAAGGACTAGGGGTAACATGGTAGCAGTATTTCAGGATTTGATGGGCTGCCCCAAAGAGGAGGAGGTCAACCTATTCTCCAAAGCCCCTAAAGGCAGGAGAAGTAGCAATGGATGGAAGCTAATCAAGGAGAGAAGCAACCTGGAACTAAGGAGAAACTTCCTGAAAGTGAGAACAATTAATCAGTGGAACAACCTGCCTCCAGAAGTTGTGGGTGCTCCATCCCTGGAGGCTTTTAAGAAGAGACTGGACAACCTTTTGTCTGAAATGGTATAGGGTCTTTTGCTTGAGCAGCGGGTTGGACTAGAAGACCTCCAAGGTCCCTTCCAGCTCAATTCTGATTGATAGCTTTTGAGGTAGAGATTGAAAGTCCCACCATCGTCCGTTAAAGGGTGCTCTTTTTGGGGGGGCGGGGAGGTGCGCAGCCTGATCACATGGTAAGGTCCCAGGACCTTTAGGGAGAGGTTGAAAGGATTCATGATGTTTCCCTTGCAGTGTAAGCTTATAATGAGGTACCTTAGGGAGGTGTGGGTTGCTTTTGGCGCCCTAGGCACAAGTCTGGGGCAACACTGCGATTCTTGTCCGAGTAGAGAAAACTGCTGCTAATGTGTGTAATGCCTATTGTGTAGGCTGCTTTCCCTTTTCAGCAAAACAACAACACGCCATTGCAAAGGTCGTCCTCTCTTATCCAGCTGACGAGTCAGAAGTCTTCCCCCAACCAACAGAGGACCCCACAGGTCATTGGGGTCATGCAGTCCCAAAACAACAGCATAGGGAACAGAGGCCCACGTCCCCTGGAACAAGTCACCTGTTATAAGCAAACAGAGTTTGGATTGGTTTTTTTAAATCCCTTCTTTCCAACCTTTTCCATTGCAACAGATTCTATACTTCTCTTTGTTTCAACATAGCTGAAAAGAGAGAGGTTTGCCAGTTTAAAACCCCTGTCGGAAAACTTTTTTTTTAAATTACTGTTTTTCTTTCCTAAATAGTTTGTTTTCTCCTCCTGGGCTTTTTTTAAATGTCTGTTTTTCTAGCCACTTGAGAGAGAAAGTTTTCATCCTTGCTTCCAGGTAGCCCATTTTTAAAAAAGTAAATCCCCAGAGAGAAAACTAGATACTGAAAAAAAGAAAATAATATATTTTTCAAGTCTCAGGTGTTAAATCACCAGTCTTCTCTATGCTAAACAAAGAGAATAATCAAGATAAAAATAATCTTATAAATGTACTGGAAATATAATGCATTAGACAAGGATACACAGAATTGTAACCACTTATTGTTATAATGATATATCATGTTATATTTTTTTCTGTCATTGTTCTCCCACTTTTTATTAGACAACTTTTTATGTGTTCTTTATTTCGTATAGGCATCACTATTAACCTTGTATTTTTTCCTTCTTTCTCTTTTGTTATTCAGAAATAAAATATTCATTTTAAAAGTTGCTTTGAAGGTGAATTGGGGGATAATAGAGGGCAATGTTATATTTCTGCCATCTGAAATAGTTGCCTATTTAGTCAGTGAGATACCAGGGCCTGGTGGGGGTGGGGGAGAAAGCCATTTTTTTCCTATTAAAGAGTGTGATGAATTCTGATAATTGTTGCTTTTCAAAAATCCAGATCCCAATAGAAAAAAATGAATATTTATATATGCTGATGTAATCAACAATGTAGTAAATGCACAAATTTCACAGTGGGAGACGAGTAAAATAATTGCCAAAATAGACTTGAGTGTAACACTACAATTTTTCATTCAATTAGCTAAAGGAGGCTAACTTACATTAAACCATCCAGCGTCACTTAAGTGAGATGGGTGGTATAGAAATGTAGTAAATAAACAAATTTGCTTCATTCAGGAGATGATTTTACAACAGTTACAGGAATAATTTTGATTTTTAATATAGAGTGGCAGATTTGAGCCAGTTTGGTCTAGTGTAGTTTCTCAACCTTGGCAATTTTAATGTATGGACTTCATTTAAATTTAAGCTGTTTGGACTTCAACTCCCAGAATTCTGCGAGTAGAAGTCCCAATATCTTAAAATTACCAAGGTTGAACAACACTGGTCTAGTGGTTAAGGC